>CM053789.1:325504254-325766754 GCA_028749045.1 Cupressus sempervirens
ATAAAATTTGTGAGAAATATAAATCAATTAAAACTCACAAACTTAAACCTAAAAATTTGCTCGGCACATGAAGGTGTTGAGTGCCAATTTGCTCGACACTTGAAGGAGCCAAGTGGCAGTTTGCTTGGCATGTGAAGGTGATGAGTGACAGGCAATAGGTGCTGAGTTAGCTCGACACAAGAAGAAGTCGAGTAAGCTCAACACACAAAGGGCTGCTCGGCACCTTAAGGGAAATGCTCAACAATAATAGATGTCAAGTGAGCTCAGCTCAAACTAAAAAAATTTAACTTAGAGAAATTTGAATGTGAATGCTTTCACCATTAAAACCAGAGAGCCAAAGCTTGAAACTTCTAATCAAACTTCTCAAATGCAATGAATAGAAAAGAATGACAATGGATTCAAGTATGCTTGCTCGCTTTCTATTCAACTTTGATTAAATCGTTACAAAATTTGGGAGCATCCGGCTTCAACTAGAAAATCCTAAAATAACCCTAAAACTAGTAAAACTTTAATACTTCAAGAAACCTTAAACTTGCAGCTCTAATGGCTGCATACAATGGTGCTTGGAGCAATCACTACTTCAATAGGACAAATCCAACAACAAAGAACTTAGAGAATGAATAGGGGAAACACATGCAATTGGAGAGATTAGATCTGCTGATCACTTTCTTCTTCTTCCTTCTCTGCTCTGCTCTGCTCTAAACTGACTCTCTGATCTGCTCTACTGAACACACACTAAATCTAAATAAATGAATGTAGAAACATTCCTTTTTTCATATTTCATTTTCCATCTCAACGTTCAAATTTCAAAATCACCTACCAAAATAAATGCTTGCCATCCATGGATGCCTGTGAGAAACAAACTGATAGGGTAGATGGGCGTGGGGCTCGAGGACAACCTGTAGGCTCTTCATCGTTCAATTTCCAACACCCCCCCTTTGTCCTAAGACCCACAAACAAGGATCACTGCTGATCCAAATCAACTACACCAAGACTCTCTCTTAGGTGTACAAAAGTTCCAATGCCTAATGGCTTTGCAAATATGTTTGCTAGCTACTGCTCAGACCTACAAAATTCCATCTTTATATCCCCATTCTCCACCAACTCTTTGATGAAGTGATATTTGATCTCTATGTGTTTGTTTCTACCATGGAAGACTAGATTCTTGGACAATGCAATTGAGGAAATATTGTCACAATAAATTGTGTTTCCATCCTCTTGCCTTTCATTCAAATATGTCAAGATCCTCCTTAGCCAAATTGCTTGACATGCTACTGCATTTGTTGGTATGTATTGATCCTTTGCTGTAGATTGAGCAACAATAGGTTGCTTTTTGGATGCCCATGAAATTGCACCCGATCCCATATGAAACATGTATCCGAAAGTGCTCTTCCTATCATCTAAACTTCCAGCCCAATCACTATCAGTATAACCCACCAACTTGAAATCATTATTTGTAGTATACAAAATTCCAAATCCCTTGGTACCTTTCACATACCTTAGGATCCTCTTTCCCACTTGCCAATGGGAATCCTTTGGTGTTTCCATAAATCTGGAAATCAAACTTACTGCATGCATTAGGTCTGGCCGAGTTGCAGTCAAATACATCGAACTTCCAACTATACTCTTGTATAGTGTTGGATCCACTTTCTTGCTAGAGTCTTCCTTGCTAAACTTCAGACCTACTGCTATTGGTGTTGGGGCTACCTTACTATTCTACATTTTAAATCTCTCCAAGATCTGCCCTGCATATTTTTCTTGAGAGATGAAGATGCCACCATGCATTTGTTTTACTTCTATGCCTAGAAAGAATATTAGGAGACCTAGGTCTATCATTTCAAATTTATTTTTCATGGTCTCTTTGAACTCACCAATTAGAGCCTTGTCATTACCAGTAAAAATTAAATCATCTACATACAAGACAACAATCAACACATTTCTATTTGCTGCCTTGATGTAGAGAGTAGGCTCACCATTTCTTTTGCTAAAGCCATTGCTCATCAAATATGAGTCAATCCTACTATACCATGCCCTTGGAGCTTGCTTGAGCCCCTAAAGAGCTCTCTTCAATCTATATACTTTATTCTCTTCACCTGCAACTTCATAACCAGGTGGCTGCTCCACATAGACTTCTTCTTTTAATATACCATTTAGGAAGGCGAACTTCACATCCATTTGATATACCTTCCATTTGTGCTGAGCTGCAATTACTATGATAGCACGTATGGTTTCCATTCTTGCAACTGGGGCATATGTCTCATCATAATCTCTTCCATACTACTGTTTGTAGCCCTTGACTACTAGCCTTTCCTTATGCCTATCAATCTTGCCTTCAGCATTGCATTTGATCTTGTAGACCCATTTCACTCCAATCACTTGCTTCTTTGGAGACAATTCAGTTAACTCCCATGTCTCATTTCTTTCAATAGCATCTATTTCCTCATCCATGGCCTTACACCATTTCGTCTCCTTAATAGCTTCTTCAAAATATATTGGATCACTATGAGAAAATAATGCAAAATTAACACTCTTATCATAATCTTCATACCTTTCATCTTGGTATATCTCCCTAAGACTCTTGGTCTTTCTTGGTAACAGGGAGGAGAGTGTGGGATCAGAATCTTCACTGTTGCTGCTTTGTTGACTAGTTCAATCTTCACTGGTACTTGACACTGACACTCGGTCATGCCTAGAAGAGCTCGGCAATGACTGACGCTGCTTTCCTTTTCTGCTATCTACTCCTTCTTCTTGCTATTCATCAACATCCTCTTCATTCATAATTAGCACTTTACATGAAGTGTTCGGTGACTCATCAGTTGGACCATACCAAGACTGATTTTCAAGAAATTCCACATCTCTTGAGAGAGTCATCTTGTTGTTCAATGAGTCATACAATCTGTATGCCTTTGATTCTGAGCTGTACCCTGTGAAGATGCACTTCACACATTTGTCATCCAATTTTTTCCTTTTCTCTTTAGGCGCATGTGCATATGCTACATATCCAAACACCCTTAGGTGTTCAACTATCCATCTTCCTCGTGACCATGCTTCCATTGGAATTCTATCACAGACTGCCTTTGTAGGACACCTATTAATTAGGTAAACTGCTATTACCATAGCCTCTCCCCAAAATTTAGTTGGGAGACCTTTCTCTTTCATCATGCTCCTTGCCATTTCAACAATGGTCCTATTCTTTTTTTCAGCCACTCCATTTTGTTGTAGTGTGTAGCTGGCTATGAGATCTTTCTTTATTCCATGTTTCCTGCAAAAAAATACAAAAGAATTGGAGGTATACTCCTCTCTATCTGATCTTAGGACCTTGATATAGTGTCCACATTCTCTTTCAGCCTGGGCTTTAAATTCTACAAATTTATCAAATGCTTCAGATTTATTCTTTTAGAAATACACCTATGTCCTATGACTGAAATCATCAATAAATATCTTGAAATAAGTACTCCCCCCAATGGAAGTAACTTGCATAAGACCAACTAGGTTAGTATGCACTAACTCTAATGGATATCTATCCCTCCTAAAATTTCTAGAATTAAAGGGAAGCCTATGTTACTTAGCCAAAATACAAGCCTCACACTTGTTACATGAATTTTCTATACATGGAAAACCTTCTACTATTCTTTTATTTGACAACAAATTTAAACCAGCATAGCCAAGATGACCATACTTGAGGTGCCATAGCCATGAGGGGTCTTCAATCACACTCCTTACAGCTGATTGTGTGGGAGGTGCAACACCAACTTGAGATGAGAAACATGTCTCTATCTGATGGGGACACAACCCAAGAACAGAATGGAAACAACAGAAAAGGGAAATTATATTAACTGAGAAAATAAGCTAGTACAAACAGTACAGGAAAATGAACTTCAAAACATGCCCTAAGGGCTTACAATAGCATAAATCTAGAGATAATTTCTCCTTATGGTACCTCCTCTCAAACTCCACTTCGAACTGCCTTTTACAATGCCAGAAATCTCCTTAAATAGACCCTGAAGGGTTAAGGACTAGGAGTACATTCTAGAAAGTGCTAGTAGGCATCCACCGACCAAATAGAAGGTTCCAAAAGCTGCATTAGAAGTCGGTGCAAATCTAGAAGAATCCAAAAATGGTAACTGAACTTTCGAGAGGCATAACTTTTAAACCGTAGCTCCGATTGACGAACCGTTTACATTTTCGAAAAGCTCTCAAAATGCTCTATAGCCCTATGGACAAGCTTTGCTCATCCCCCATTTTTTTGGCCCTTTTCAAGGTCATTTAATGCCCCTAACCTGACTTCAAAGCATTCTTAGGAGGTCTCCAGAACTCGAAAAACTGTAATAACTTTCAAACCGTGGGGCGTTTTGACCTGATTCTTTTTTTGGAATGCTCTAAATCATGATTACATTCATCTGGCCAATTCACACCTTCTAGGTCACCAAAATGATGGCCAAATTGCATGCTCCTATTTTTTCAAGATTTTCAAACACACTAATAGTGGAATTGTGAGAGTTGGAACCTTTATTTGACCCAAATGGGTAACCAAAAATGTAAAGACATGAAACAGAAACTAAGTCTAAGTACATTTTTTTTGGGTGACACAAGATTGCCCTTATACCTCTGGATGCTCTTGCATCAGACACCCAGGGTAGATTAAAAAGTGACCCTGTCACTTTATAGATGGTAGAGGAAATCCCAAATGGGAAACCTTAGCTGCTGAAATCCAAGTTGAGTCCTCGGTCGACCGTCCTTTCCATTTGACCAAATACTCTTCATACTGCCTATTTCTGGTACTCCTACCCATACGATGATCTAGAATGTCTTCTATCTCCTCCTTCTTAGAAGCAGGAACTGGACATGGCTCTAACACCAGCTCCTCATCTGCACCGTCATCATGATACTCTGTTAAATCTGCAATGTTGAAAATGGGAGAAATCTAAATACCATCTGGCAGCTCCACTTCATATGCATTTCCTGAGTCATGTTTCTTCAAAATTTTGCAGGGGCCAAATTTCTTCATTTTCAGCTTGTTGTAAGTACCGGATGGAAATCTTTCTTTTTGTAAGTGCACCATGACTAAATCTCCTACTTGGAATTCCTTATGTCTTCTCCTTTGATCAACCCTAGCTTTATACTCTTGATTCATCTTGGTAATGTGTGCTTGAACCTCCTCATGTAGACGCTTGATATGTTCAACAAATTCCTTAGCTTTAGCACTTGTCCTCTCCCCTTGTTCTATCTTCCTCAGCTCTGGTGCAGTCCTTGGGCTATTCCCATATACAATTTGGAATGGTGATTTTTCAGTACTCCTATTTATAGAGTTATTGTAAGCAAACTCTGCTTGTGGTAGAATCAAATCCCATCCCTTGGGCTTATCCCCAACTAAACATCTCAGCAAATTGCCCAGACTTCTGTTTACCACTTCTGTTTGGCCGTCAGTTTGTGGGTGATACGTGGAACTAAATTTCAAGTCTATTCTCAACTTTTTCCATAATGTCCTCTACAAATACCCCACAAATTTAGTGTCTCTGTTAGAAACTATACTCCTTGGAAGACCATGTAGTCTTACCACCTCTTTGAAAAACAAGTCTGCAATATGGACAGCATCATGAGTTTTGTGGCATGGAATGAAATGTGCCATTTTGGAGAACCTATCAACCACCACGAATACTGAGTCATTACCCCTTTGTGTCCTTGGCAATCCAAGAACAAAATCCATACTTATGTCCTCCCATGGCCTTGACAGAACAAACAATGGATGATATAGTCCAATATTATGGCTGAATCCCTTAGCAACTTGACAAACCTGGCAACTCTGTACAAACTTCTTCACATCCTGTGTAATTTGAGGCCAAAAATAATGTTCTCTAAGAATGGCAATGGTCTTATCTCGACCAAAATGTCCCGCCATCCCTCCACTGTGTTTCTCCTTAATCAGATTTTCCCTCATGGAACTCCTTGGAATGCACAATTTACTACCTTTGAACAACATGCCATCCTGAATCAAATAGTCTAACCACTTGGTTCTATCTATAGCAACAGGCTCTTTACAAGCTTTCCATGCTTCAGCAAAATCAAAATCCTCGGGGTACAAATTCTTGAGTTCATCAAACCCAACTACTTCAACCTGCATTACTGTAAGCAATGACTGTCTCCTACTTAGTGCATCTGCAACCCTGTTAGATTTTTCACTTCTATGCTTCAACACAAATGTATAACTCTGCAAGAATTCTACCCACTTCATATGCCTCTGATTTAATTTACCTTGGCTATTTAGGTACTGTAATGCTTGATGATCAGTATACAAAACAAATTCCTTTGGTAATAAATAGTGCCTCCATTTCTTTAAGGCCTGAACTATTGCATAGAAATCTTGATCATAAACAGAATACTTCTTTGCATCATTCAATTTCTCACTAAAATATGCAATAGGCTTACCTTCTTGGCTTAGTACAGCCCCAATAACACTGCCACTAGAATCACAATCCACTTGGAACACTTTTCTAAAATCTGGAAGTGCCAACACAGGTTGTTCTGTCACCTTCTTCTTTAGCAATTCAAAACTTCTCGCAGCTGCTGCAATCCATTTGAACTCTTTTCTATCCCCTCTTATTGTATCAGTTAGGGGTGCACCTTCTTCTTTAGCAATTCAAAACTTCTCGCAGCTGCTGCAGTCCATTTGAACTCTTTTCTATCCCCTCTTATTGTATCAGTTAGGGGTGCACCTATGCCACTGAAATTCTTAATAAACTTCCTATAAAAACTAACCAGACCATGAAATGATCTTACCTTAGTAGCAGACCTTGGAGTAGGCCATTCCAAGATGGCTTTTACCTTCTCTGGATCCATTTTAAGACCTTCAGGTGATATAACAAACCCCAAATAGACTAACTCCCTTTTTGCAAAGATACACTTCTTTAGATTAATTAACAGTTTCTCTTCCCTTAGCCTTTCAAGGACACTACAAATATGCAGTAAATTTTCTTCCAAAGTCTTGCTGAAAATTAAAATATCATCCAAATAGACAATAACAAATTTTCCCAAGAACTTCTTAAGTACCTCATTCATGAGCCGCATGAAGGTGCTTGGGGCGTTCGTCAATCCAAAGGGCATGACTAACCACTCATAAAGACCCTCCTTGGTCTTGAAGGCTATTTTCCACTCATCTCCTTCTCGAATCCGTATTTGATGATAGCCACTCTTGAGATCTGTCTTTGTGAAGTACTGAGCTCCACTCAAACAGTCCATAAGATCATCCATCCTTGGCAAAGGAAATCGGTACTTGATGGTTATCCTATTTATAGCTCGAGAATCTGTACACATCCTCCACTCTCCATCCTTCTTTGGTGTGAGTACTGCAGGTACTGCACATGGACTCAGGCTCTCTCGAATCAGCCCTTCCTCAACAGCTCCTGAACCTGTCTATTTAGCTCCTCTGTTTCAATAGGAGTCATCCTGTGAGCAGCCTTGTTTGGCAAACTAGCTCCTGGAATCAGATCTATCTGATGATTGATTTTCCTTACTGGTGACAATCCATCTGGAACATTATAAGAGATAATATCTCCAAACTCCCCTAGTAAATCTGAAACTTCAAGTGGTATTTCACTACTACCTTCTTTATCTTTCCTAGGAATCAAAGCATAGCACATATGCTGACGTTTCATGCCATCTAAAAACTTCCTTCCATCAACAAGACAAATCCTAGCACTGCTACATACCTTTTCACCTTCTTTTTTCATGGGCTTCAATTTGTGGCGAACTCCATCCGTTGTCAAAGAGTATGTGTTTGCATGTCCATCATGCACTGCATGTCTATCAAATTGCCATGGTCTACCCAACAATAGATGGCAAACATCGATCAAAATAACATCACAGAGAAATTCATCATGGTAACTTCCAATTTTGAATTTTACTAAACATTGTTCACTTACCAGGACCTTATGATAATCTTTTACCCAAGAAATCCGATAGGGCTGGGGATGTTTCTCCCTCTTGAGCTTCAGCTTAGAGACCATCTCTTCTGATACCAGGTTATCAGTGCTACCACCATCAATGATCATGTCACAAAATTTATCCTCACACTTGCATCTAGTACAAAAAAAACTCCTCCGTTGTCCTGGTTCATTCTCACCAGTTAGTAGGACTCTTTCATTTACCAAGGTCTCTCCTCTTTTTGCATCCTCTGAATGTGATGATTGTGCATCCTCATCCACATGAGCAACCCTAGCTTGGCCCTCAGCTCTCCTATCTGTCCTTCCTTGTTGTTGAGGGCATTCAAAGGCATGATGACCTTCTTCATTGCAATGGAAATAGGTACCACAGAAGCTTCCTCTTCCTTGTCCATGTCCTCTACCTCTTCCTCTTTGATTTCCAAAGTCTTGATCATGGGAGTGGTTGAAACCCTCATTCCTCTGGTTTCTGCTAGTACCCACATCTTCATTTTTCTTTTGGGTTTCATTGCGGCCTCTAGATGATCTACCGCTTCCCCTTCCTCCTTGACCGCGCCCTCTTTGTCTTCCTTCAAACCTTTTATTCAACTTCTCTTCAACTCGTAGGGAAAATTGGTATGCCTCTTCAACGCTGGTCATTCTTACCAGGCTTAATTCCTCCTGGATGCTAGGTCATAACCCACTGATATAACGAGCAACCTTCTCCTTATTTTCTTCTGCATGTCCCACTCTAATCAAGAGTCGGTAAAACTCCTCTGTATATTCTTGGACTGATCCTTCCTGCTTGCTTTAATGCATGCATCTTTTTAAACATATCCAACTCGTAGTCCACATGAATGAACTGCTTCTTCAATTTGTCCACCATGCGATCCCATCTTGTGATCTTCTCCTTTCCTCTTCTATTTCTTTCCAATTGAACCTCTTGCCACCAGATTTTGGCATGGCCTTTTAGTTTGGCCTTTGCAAACTTAACCCTATCTGAGTCCCTAATATCCTCATACTCAAAGTATTCTTCCAGTTCATTGATCCAATTGATCAACTCATCTGGTTTCAGATTTCCTGAAAATACACCCACTTCAATTGTAGGTCTTTTCCCAAACTTAGTAATGGCCCTAAAAAGCCTTTCCTCTATAGGATTCAGAACTTCCCCGTCAACTTCCTCTTCTGGTCCCATTACTTCTTCTTCATTGTCATCCTCACTGTTGTCACCTGCGGCAACATTTGCTCCTCTATGAAGCTCCTCTTGCAATGCTTGTACTTGCCTCTGGAGGGCTCTAACCTCCTTAGGATTAATAGCTCTAGCCCTTCTGCCATGCTCTCTTCGTGGAGGCATGTTCTAACTCGAACCCACAACCACACAGTCCTGGTGCAAACTGCCTCACAGTCGGCGCTCTGTCTACACACTCAGGAAAACCCGCTCTGATACCACTTGATGGGGACACAACCCAAGAACAGAATGGAAACAACAAAAAAGGGAAATTATATTAACTGAGAAAATAAGCTAGTACAAACAGTACAGGAAAATGAACTTCAAAACATGCCCTAAGGGCTTACAATAGCATAAATCTGGAGATAATTTCTCCTTATGGTACCTCCTCTCAAACTTCACTCCGAACTGCCTTTTACAATGCCAAAAATCTCCTTAAATAGACCCCGGAGGGTTAAGGACTAGGAGTACATTCTAGAAAGTGCTAGTAGGCATCCACCGACCAAATAGAAGGTTTCGGAAGCTGCGTTAGAAGTCGGTACAAATCTAGAAGAATCCAAAAATGGTAACTGAACTTCTGGGAGGCATAACTTTTGAACCATAGCTTCGATTGACGAACCGTTTACATTTTCGAAAAGCTCTCGAAGTGCTCTATAGCCCTATGGACAAGCTTTGCTTGTCCCCCATTTTTTGGCCCTTTTCAAGGTCATTTAATGCCCCTAACTTGACTTCGAAGCATTCTTAGGATGTCTCCAGAACTCAAAAAATTGTAATAACTTTCAAACCGTGGGGCCTTTTGACCTGATTCTTTTTATGGAATGCTCTAAATCATGATTACATTCATTTGGCCAATTCACACCTTCTAGGTCACCAAAATGATGGCCAAATTGCATGCTCCTATTTTTTTGAGATTTTCAAACACACTGATAGTGGAATTGTGAGAGTTGGAACCTTTATTTGACCCAAATGGGTATCCAAAAATGTAAAGACATGAAACAGAAACTAAGTCTAAGTACATTTTTTTTGGGTGACACAAGATTGCCCTTATACCTCTGGATGCTCCTGCATCACTATCTTCAAGGGAAACATTATGTTCTTTGTCATTTGAACTACTGCAAGTAAGTTCTTACTCCCATCCTTTTCATGAATGACACAATTATCATTCTCCATCAACACTTTGTATCCATTTTGAATGAGCTGACTAATGCTCATCAAATTGTGTTTCATACAAAGGGTGAAATACACATTTTGTATTTCGTTCTTCTCACCTTTCTTGGTGCAGACCATAATAGATCCTTTGCCCACAATTGGTAGGGTTCCATTGTTACCCATTTTAATCTCAGATTTGAAACTCTTGTTAATGAATGAAAACAAGGTTTCATTACCACTCATGTGGTTGCTACATCCATTGTCAAGGTACCAAACCTTAGGGCTTCCTTCTTCACCAACATTACACATGATGTTCAGGCAGTGGCATTGTTTCCACTTCCCATGTTCACATCAGCCACATTTGCTTGTCCTGACTAATCATTTTGCTTCTTCCAGCATTCACTTGCATAATGCCCATATTTATGATAGTAGTAGCATTCTACATTACTCTTATTTGAGTTGTAGTTTTTCTTACCTCCTCTTGAAGTATTTTGTGAGCTACTTGCTCCATCTGCTCTTCCTAAGCTTTCTACTACAACATTTCTTTGTCCTCCATTACCTCGGCGTCTGCCTCTAGAGTTTCTACCTAAGCCATTTCTTCCTCTCCCCCTTCCTCTTGGATTTGACTAAGCCTTGAATGCTTGCTCTTGGGAAGAAGAAGATGTACTTCTATTGATCCTATGCTCATGGGTTTGAAGAGTACCCATCAACTCATCCATTGTCAAAATAGTGAGGTCTTTTGCCTCATCTATAGTCATGACCAAATTGTCATATTTATGAGGTAAACTCCTCTTCCACTATCCTCTACTCTTGATAGTCTTCCCCATTTGATTTCAGTTGGTTAATTACATTGGAGGTCCTTGAACTAAAATCTGCAATTGATTCATTTTCCTTCATTTGAAGGTTCTCAAACTCCCTCCTTATATTCTGTAGCTTTACAATGTGAACTTTATCAGTCCCCTTGAAGTTCGTCTCAAGAATATCCCATGCTTCCTTTGCATAATTTGCTGTTGCAATCTTTGGGAATACAGTTTTTGTCATTGCTACCTCAATAAGACTTAATGCCTTAGCATCCTTCCTCCTTGACTCTTTCAGCTAAGTCTTTTGATTATTGGTAAGAGCAGCATACTGAGTTGGGTCTGTCACATCATTGAACCCATTAATCACAAACTCCCATAAATCATTTGCAACCATTATGGTCTTCATCTTCTTTTCCTATGTATCATAATTTTGTCCATTGAATGGTGGTGGCTGCTGCCATATCTTTCTTGTATCTACTGCCATGTCAAATATCCCAAGAAAAAAAATGCCCTAACTCAATGTGAATGTGGGGCCTCAAAGCTCTGATACCACGTGAGAAATATAAATCAATTAAAATTCACAAACTTAAATCTAAAAATTTTCTCAGCACATGAAGGTGTCGAGTGCCAGTTTGCTTGGCACTTGAAGGAGCCAAGTGGCAATTTTCTCGGCACTGAAGGTGCCGAGTGATAGGCAATAGGTGCCAAGTTAGCTCGGCACAAGAAGAAGCCGAGTAAGCTTGGCAGACAAAGAGATACTCGACACCTTAAGGGAAATTCTTGGCAACAATGGATGCCAAGTGAGCTCGGCTCAAACTAAAAAAATTTAACTTAGAGAAATTTGAACGTGAATGCTTTCACCATTAAAACCATAGCGCCAAAGCTTGAAACTTCTAAACAAACTTATCAAATGCAATGAATAGAAAAGAACAAAAATGGATTCAAGTATGCCCGCTTGCTTTCTATTCAACTTTGATTAAACCATTACAAAATCTGGGAGCATTCGGCTTCAACTAGAAAACCCTGAAATAACCCTAAAACTGGTAAAACTTTAATACTTATCTAGTTATTAAACTCCTATTCTACCACCAATCTCAAAGCCTTTTGTTTTTTCCGCCCCTATTTCATGTCCATTTCCAATAATTTATTCTTCTAAAATAGTGAAGATGATTGAGAGTTACCTCCAGTAGGGTTAGATTACTTCTTTTACAGTTTCAACACAATAAAAGAGGCAAGAATCAAGGCACAAGCCTTAGGTTTTGGGTTGTTATAGTTTTCTTCCAACTACTGAGGTCTTGGGCCACGTATTGCTATGAGATGATAAAAAACAATAGCGTCTAGGGGCTTTTCTAGCTTCATGCACCTATGATGCTTGTTTGTCTCTTGCTTATTGTAGATCATTAAACAATGATTAGGAAATGAGATCTATTTCTATAGAAACAATTTAAAAATACTTTGTTTTGTGCAAAATATGTAGGGTAAATGAGTTATAGGTATGGAGTCATGTAATTTTGGAGGACAACCAGAGGTATGCGAAACCTTCTCTATTGTTTTGCTGCATCTTGAGAATTTGCAGGTTCTAGTTTAAAAAAATGATTTTTTGATTTGTTGATTTACATTTACCTTCAAGAGCTTTATCTCATGCTTGTTTGTCTTCTCAGTTGATGTCATTTCCACATTTTAGGTACTTTCCACCTTGCATACTTAATCTAGATTTTAGAGATATAATTTCTGCAGAAAAGCATTTCATCTGCTTCTGTTTGAAAATATTCCTCATTGATTGGATTCTATCCTATAGAGTGAAGAATTTCTTCAACCTCCAAACCATTTGCTGGTGGACTTAATTAATGTACACTTCTTTTCTCCCTTATTGAAAATCCTTTGAACTTGATTATCCTTTGTTTGCGGATGCATACTATTCTTTTCTTCATTTCACTTTGGATTGCACTATAGGCTATGCTCTAAACCACCTGAATCCATGATAGTTACTAAAAATGAGCACTTGTAGAAGGCATATGATGAATTTAAATGATCCAATATTTCATCATTTCATCAAACACCCCTCACCAAATCAATTAGATGACATGAACATAGAAGTCTATGCTCTGAATATACAATATACAAGTACTCACAAGAGGAATCTAATTTTGTGACACTCACTTTTTATAATTAGAAAATGTTAAACATATTGGAAGAAACAATCTAGTGCAACTTTTGAAATTTGCATCTTGACTTGTCATTCAATTCCTAAGATATATTTCTGTAATAAAGTCTTCTATTGTACTTAATGTTATCTATTGTACTTGAGGTTGTCTCAGTAGTAACTTATAGGATTGGAGGTCTCACAACTTTAACATCACGTCAATCACAATGTTAGCTTACAATTGAACCAAAATGACTATGTACTATCATGCACTCTTTGCTTCAAAGCTTGCACAACTATTCTTTCAAGTCCTCTCTATTTTGTGTTGCACTCCCAATCACACTTACAAGTTATACCCACCAACAGTTTCAAGAAGGTTGCATTGATTGTTCAAATTGATCAATGATACATGGCCGCATGGCAATGAAAACCATTAGGCATTACCATCCATAGTTACAATAATGGTGACTACCTGATCATATTCTTATTATGAACTGAAGAGGATTTTCTTTTTACTCAATAAACTTTAGCCCTCTATCACATACTTCTTATCATACAAGAGAAAAATTGTTGGATCTTTAGGACTTTCTAAATATGTTATTCTAGTAGAGGAACTAACTATCCCTAATTTATTCTCAACCTAGTATTAGAATGTTGAACTGGTCCACATTATTTCTGTAAATAAGTGTCCAAGCCCTTGTACTACAATGCCTGCCCCTAGTTCATATTTTGTTTTCATTGCCAAACTCTTTTGGCCAGTTTTATTTTTGCTAATTAGTAGTATTGTTTTAAGACTATCAGATATTGTTTCAGATTTAGTTGATTATATGATGAGATTACTTGGTACTCTATATTTCATGTATGTATGACGATTATTCATTATTTTCAGTTATCGATGATGATTAGTTAGATGGTTTATTATCACATGTGTCTTCTTATGGATACTTACCCCATATTGCATGTGTATGGTGCATGTGATTGTTTTCTTTATGTATGGCATTTCTAATGTGGTTAACAAAGGGAGTCGTAGTCACCTACTAGTCGGGATCTACATGATGCACCACTTCCTACATTGCTTGTTTAGCTTAGAATATTGTGTCTGTACATGCATGGATTTTATGCAGGCTACAGGTACCGGGTATTGACTTCCTTGAATTGCCAGGATGAGCGTACCCTATCGCATTATCTCAATGGTAAGAGAGGGGAGATAAATCTTAAGTCCAAATCCTAAACCCTTTAGCCATTTGTCCTAATTGACAATTTGGCCAAGTATCCAAGTTGAGTACCCTCCAAATATCTCAGATGACGTTAATTCATGATTATAACCCTTTGTTTAGTTTAGTATGTGTTTTGCTATGATGGGTTTTCGTATGTTGTTTTATGAGTCCTTGGTGTATTTTCTATTAATTAAGTCTAATTAAAAAGATTAAATTAATGATTTAATCTAATAGGAAATTATTATGACATTTTAATATTTAATTATATTTAATTAATTGAGAAATTAATTAAATAAAAAGAATTGAATTTGGAGATAAAAGTTTAAGTATAAATTTAGAACATGATAACATTTATTTAATTTAATAATAATATATTTAGAGTTCATTTTTAAATAAATGCTAAATATTATTGTTATTTAAGTTAATTAAATATTTTATCAATTAAGTTTCTAAAATAAATTAAAAGTTGAAAGATATTAAATTATTAAAAGATCCTAGATCGCATGATGCGAGCATGAGTTGAAAATAAAAGAAATTAATTAAAAGATAAAATAAGTGAAAATAATAATGTTGTTTTAATTTCATAAAGTGCGCATGGGTTTAAAAGTACTAAAGATTAAAAATAGAAGTCAAGTGGAAAATTAAATAAAGTTATTTAATAAAAAGAAAAGATTAATAAAAATCAATTGAGAGTTTGAATTTGGTGAGCAAGGAGTTCTCTTAGGTGAACGCACAATTAGTGCCCCGATTTGAGGAGAAAACTCCTTATCACAACTTTTGGGGTTCATTTTTGAGGGACCGGGAATTTTGGAGATAGAAATTTTGGGAGACTACTTTTGGAAGTGAATTTCAGAAGGAGAATTCTAGGAAAGATTTTCAAAAGAAAGTTATTGAAGAGGAGTGAATTATCTTATAGTTTTTTGGGGATTGCATATTAGCATCAGGCTCAGGTAGGGTCTTGTGTTTGGATCACTGATTAATTACACAATTATCCTTTCCTGTCTTCTTCGTGCCTGTGGATTGTATATTTGAATTCTCTATGATGAAAGCTTAAATATTTTAATATTGTAAATTATTAAATGCTTGTCAATATATTCGACATACGTAGAGATCAGAAGAGTGATCAGGAATCCTTGTTTGATAGATTAAATAAATCTGGATTTAATTAGGGAAGGGTTGAATTTTAAGTTTAAAAAATGAAAACTATAGATTGAAAATTAGAATGGTTAATTTTATTTTCTCTATTAGATTATATTTGTGAATGTTTATAAAAAAAAATTTAATTAAAAAAAAAAAAAAAATAATTTATAAAATATATAATAATAAATATATATAAAATGAGAGGGGGTTGTCTTTTATTAAACAAAACTATTTTTTTAAAAGAGGCGATTTTAATCTAATTTAAAAGGTTTTGTTAAAAAAAAGCATATAATATTAATGGGAGGGGTGGGAAATCCCTCACCCCCCTATACCTATTGTCGGCTTTAAAAGCGCTGCGACAATAGGTACTCTGCTACGTGCAGCAGCAGTTGTACTATTGACTGTGGTAGCATGTAGTGCCTGCCCCTAGTTTACATTTTTGAGCTACATTTCTGATATCATTGCCAAACTCTTTTAGGCCAATTTATGTTTGATGATTAGTATTATTATTTTAGATATTATCAGATGTTGTTTTACACTCAGTTTATTATATGATGAGATTACTTGGTACTCTATATTTCATGCATGTATGATGATTATTCAATGGTTTCAGTTATCGATGATGATTAGTTAGATGGTTTATTATTCCATGTGCTTCTTATGGATACTTACCCCATACTGCATCTGTATGGTGTGTGTTTGTTTTATTTATGTATGGTGTTTCCGATGTGGTTAAGGAAGGGAGTTGTAGTCACCTGCTAGTCGGGATCTACACGATGCACCACTTCCTGCCATTGTCTGTTTAGCTTAGAATATTGTGTTTGTACATGCATGGATTTTATGCAGGTTGCAGGTACCGGGTATCGACTTCCCTGAATTGTCAGGATGAGCGTACCCTATCGCACTGTCTCAATGGTAAGAGAGGGGAGATAAACTCTAAAGTCCAAATCCTAAACCCTTTAGCCAATTGTCCTAATTAATAATTAGGACAAGTATCTGAGTTAATTACCCTCCGAATGCATCAAATGATGTAATTTCATGATTATAACCCTTTTGTTGATTTGGTATGTATTTTTTTCTATGATGGGTTTTCGTATGTTGCTTTATGAGTTCTTGTTGTTTTTCTATTAATTAAGTCTAATTAAAAAGATTAATTAATGATTTAATTTAATAGAGAATTATTATGATATCTTTATATTTAATTAATTAATTAATTAAATAAAACAATTAAATTTGGAGATTAAAGTTCAAAGATGAATTTAGAACAGAGTAATATTTATTTAATTTAATAATAATATATATTTGGAGTTCATTTTTAAATAAATGCTAAATATTATTGTTATTTAAATTAATTAAATATGTTATCAATTAAGTTCTAAAATAAATTAAAAGTTGAAAGATATTAAATTATTAAGAATGCTAGTTCGCATGATCTAAGCATGAGTTTAAATATGAGAATTAAATTAAAAGATTAAATTATAAAAATTAATAATGTTATTTTAATTTCTTAAAAGTGCACATAAGATTAAAGTAATAAATTAATTAAGAATAGAATCCAAGTGGAATATTAAATAAAGTTATTTGATAATTCAACTTAATGTGCATGAAAGTTGAATGCAAAAGAATAAGAAAAGATAATAAAGGTTAATTTAGAGTTAACTGAGTTGTGCAAAGAGTCTTCTCGGGTAAACGCACAATTAGTGCCCCGAATTGAGGAGAAATTGCTTATCACAACTTTGGGGGTTCATTTTTGAGATATACGAAGTTGGACGGGAATTTTTGGGAAGACAATTTTTGGAAGCGAATTTCAGAAAGCTGATACCAAGAAAGTTTCCCAAAAGGAAGGTTATTGAGAGGAGCGAATTCCTTTACAGTTCCTGGAGATTGCATAATAGCATCAGGATCAGGTAGGGTCTTGTGTTTTCGATTATTGATTTATTACACAATTATCCTTTCCTGTCTTCTTCGTGTTTGGGGTTTGTAGATCTGAATTCTCTATGATTAAAGTTTTAATTTTTTCAATATTGCGAATTTATTAATTGCTCTTCAATAATTTCTATATCCATGGAGACTGGAAGAGTTATTAGAAACCCTTGTTTTCTAGATTAAGAAATTAAGACTTAATTTGGTAAGGGTTTTGTTTTGAAATTGAAAATTCTAGATTTAAAAAAAAAAAATATATATATTTCCTTTGGAGGAAATTGTTTTAATATAATTAAACAAAACTAATTAAAAATAAAACTTAATTTGTTTTTAAAAATATTGATGAAAAAAAAAATAAAATAAAAAATATATAAAATATATTGGAGTGGGGCGGGGCCACCACTTCCCACGCCCCACACCCACGCTGCCGCGGCAGGTGGTACTGCTGCCTGCGGCAACAGTAACACCTGCGGCCGTAGGGTATGGCAGGCCGGCGGGCCTTTAAACACACCAAAATTTTATTTAAAAGAAAATAAAAATGATTTAATTTTTATTAATCATTTTTTTAAAAAAAATGTTTTAAAATTTGTTTTAATTAAATATAATTATTATTTAATTTAAACTTTATCAAATTTTAAATTATATTAAAATTTTATTAATATTTATTAATAATTTTATAAATAAATAAATTATTAATAAATGTAATATGGTCCTTTATGTATTATTAATTAATCTTTATTTAAAGTTTGATTTAAATTAAGATTTAATTAAATCAAAAATTTGTTTAAGCAAGTTTAATATTATAATGCTATTTTTAATGAAAGTGTAGATCATTATAATCAAAGATCAACAAGTATTATTATTAATTTAAATATTAACCTTAGATTGTTTTAGGACTTTGACTTAAATCAACTAGGGGTAATTAAGTGTTTCATTTGGAGTTAGGAACGGGATAATTTGTAAAAGTGAACTATGGATTCTATCTGTTTAAAACATACGTTCAACTGGAAATGGAAATCTCACATTAACTCAATAGTATATTGTCAATCAAATTGAACTATAAAACTTTCTACTTGAATATAAACACTGAAAACTGAAACCTTATTGTTTAACTCATCTGTATGTTTTCAAATCAACACCAATTGTGAGACTATGATGTTTTCTATATATTGTCTATGCTTTTAGTGTTATGGGTTGGTTTAGCTTTGACCAGTTTAGGATGTTACCAGAGGCTCAGGGTTTGTGAATGTGAGGCTAGGATGATTTGTTCTCGATCTTTTCAAACCAACCAAGGTAATGTGATAGTATGCTCTATGATGGATGTATTTACTATTTGTTATTGCTTTCCAGTTTCCTTGTGTGAAGTTGAGGTGTATGTATTTGAGATACCTAACTTAACCATTTTTGAGTCTCAATTAGTTATATTTGATAACCATTTCTGAGTCTCGATCAGTTATACTTGTATTACCTTCTAGTTGCTTAGACTGAAATGTTTGTTATATTCTTGATGATGTCATGTGTTGACTTGACCATTTGGAGTCTTCGATCAGTATTATAATTTACTATTGAGATACTTTCTGGTTGGTCATTGGAGAACCATTGGTTTTTGTGACTTATCATTGATGCCTTCAGTTGCTGATAGAGAACTGTCGTGATCATATGATTACTATTTGATATTATCTGTTGCTCATGAAGAACTGATGTAATTTTGTGGATTATCTTTTATGATGTTTTTCAGTTGCTTGTACAGGACTGAGGTGGTTTTATTATGATTCTTTGATTTATGATTTCATGAGCCTAGGGTAGGTTATCTATGTGTAGAGTCGGGAAGTGGCTTGCAATGGGGGTCGGAGCCCTAAGAGGCTGCCTTGAGAAACCCATTGTAAGTCATTTTTAATAAGTGAAAACATTTACACTAAATGAGAGAAAATGAACCTAACAAGATAATTGTATGTTCTCTCACATGCCTTGAGTGCTAGTACAGACTAGGATGGGGTAGAGAGAATGCTTGGTTACGACCTTGCATTCCATAGTAGGCCTCGTCAGTACCAGAGGATACTAGAGGCCGCAGGATCAGTAGGGACCCGGGATTCCTAAGGGATTGCTCGGGTAACTTCTACATGACTTTTGTGATGACACTTTCCCGCTTGCATATTAGGTTTCCTACGTGTCTTGTGGTACCTCTGGGATTTAGATGTCGATCTTTTTAGGAACCCATGAGTTAGCATACTTATAGGATTTCCTGGACTTAGAGAGTATTTATGATTATAGGTTTTGTTATCCTATTTGGGACTTGAGACTATCTCCTCAGCGCGGTGGGAGTGGACCATTTAGGTTCCACGCGGTCGGGTGGTAGTGCTTTTACTCTTACCATCGAGATCCATTCCGTGGTCACCGTGGCTGGAGATTTCGTGATTGGCATTTACCTTCACTATGTTCTTGGATTATTATGATGGATGGTTAGATTTTATGATAGATGTTTTATCATTATGGATGTATCATGTATGGTGAATAGTTTCATATATTTTACTTTACTTTGTATCATGGATTTGAGGATGTTGTATCTTGATCTTTACATATGTATATTCTTTTAAGCCTTTCATACCCTGTGACTTGTACAGTGGATGATTGAGCATTCTGAATTAATTTGCCAAGAGGCATTCGGAACAAATGTATAACATGGACATGGGACTTCTGATTATTCTTTCATATTTATGTGATATTTGTTAGACTTAGAATTAATTAAATTTAAACGTGACTCAACGTCTTGGGATCTTTAAGAAATGTAACTTGCAATGTATGTTTGTCGATGATTACATGTTATTGCTTCCGCTACTATGTGTTTGATGTGTATGCTATACTTTCTTACTTTAAAAAAAAAAAAAAGAAAAAAAAAGAAAAAAAAAAAAAAAAAAAAAAAAATGTTTAGCAAACTTAGTGAAACTTTAGGTTAATTCCTTTGGATCCCTTGGCGGGGCGTTACATAGCAGAGGTACCGACTGCCGTAGTATTAAGGCTGGCGACCTTTTAAGGCACCATGTTTTTTTATAAGTTGATTTTGTTTTAATATTTTTTTTTTATAATTTAGTTTTTTTTCAATAATTGTTTATTAAAAATTATTAATATTAAGATTTTAAATTAAAATTTATTTAATATTATTATTATTAATAATAAATTTTATTAAGATTTATTATTTTAATAAATTAATTAATAAAAGATTAAGATGATTATTATATATAATTATTAATTAATTTAATTAAATGGAATTTTAATTAAGTTAATTAATAAATGAAAGTATTTAATTTAGATTTATTTTAATAATAATGATATTAACTATATTAAAACTAAAAATTAGTTTATTGGAAGATCAATAGTTATTAACTAAATATTTACCCTTATATTATTTTTGAATAATTGACTTAAAATCAAAAAAAGGGTAATTGTACATTTTGTTCGATTGTATAAATGGGGTGAATTTATATGTTATTTAAAAAGAAGAATGGGTTAATTGAAAGGGTGAACTACGAGATTTGTTTACTTGGAATATGTGTTTAACTAGAAACTGGAACCTTACCTTTAATTTAACTGTATGCTTTCAAATCAAACCAACTGTGTGATGATTCTATTTTCTATGTGACTATTATGTTATTTATGTTTTGGGGTTCTAGGGGGTTGTTAGATGTTGACCAGTTTAGGTTGTTACCAGAGGCTCGGGGGTTGTGCGATTGCGATGTTATGGTGATTTGTTTTCGATCTTTCTAAACCCAACCATGGCGATGTGTTGATATGCTCTATGATGGATGTTTGTACTATTTATTATTGATTTCTAGTTTCCTTGTGTGGAGCTAAGGTGTATGTTATGAGATACCTGACTTAACCATTTTTGAGTCATCGATCGGTTATATATATGATTTTTCTTCCAATCACTTTGAGAGGACTGAGATGTTTTGGATGGTTTGCTCTTGATGATGTCATGTTATGACATGTTTGACTTGACCATTTTGGAGTATTCAATCAGTATTGTGATCTATTATTGGGATACTTGTTGGTTGCTTGTTGAGAACCATTGGATATTGTGACTTATCATTGATGCGTTCAGTTGCTGATAGAGATATATTGTGATCATTATGATTATTATTTGATGCTTATTAGTTGCTCATGGAGAACTGATGTGATTATTGTGGATTATATTTATGATGCTTTCAGTCGCTTGAATAGGACTGAGGTGATTTTATTATGATTCTTGATTTGTGATTTCATGAGCCTAGGGTAGGTTATCTATGTGTAGTGTCGGGAAGTGGCTTGCAATGGGGGTCGGGGCCCTAAGAGGCTACCTGGAGAAACCCATTGTAAGTTGTTTTAATAAGTGAAAACATCTCACCTAAATATTGACTTAAATGAACCTAATAATATAACTGTATGTTCTCTCCCATGCCTTGAGTGCTAGTATAGACTAGGATGGGGTAGAGAGAACACTTGGTTGTGACCTTGCATTTCATAGTATGCCGCATCAGTACGAGAGGATACTAGTGGCCACAGGATCACAGGTGACCCGAGATTCCTAAGGGATTGCTTGGGTAACTTCCAACATAACTTTTGCGATGACACTTTCTCGCTTGCATAGTAGGTTTCCTACGTGTCTTTGTGTGCCTCTAGGTCTAGATGTCGATCTATGTTAGAACCCTTGAGCTAGATTGCTTTTAGGATTTCCCAAACTTAGAGAGTTTTTTTTGTTTTTTGTTTTGATATCCTGTTTGGGACTTGAGACTATCTCTTCAGCGTGGTGGGAGTGGACCATTTAGGTTCCATGCGGTCGAGTGGTAGTGCTTTTTACTCTTTACCATTGAGATCCGTCTGTGGTCACCATGGCTGGAGCTTTCTTAGTTGGCATTTACCTTCATTCTGTTCCTCGATTATTATGATGGATGGTTAGATTTTATGATGAATGTTTTATCATTATGGATGTATGGATGTATCATGTATGGTGAATGATTTCATTTATTTTATTGTACTTTGTATCATGGATTTGAGGATGATGTATCATTATTTCTACATATGTATATTCTTTTAAGCCTTTCATACCCTGTGACATGTACAGTGGATGAATGAGCATTTCAAATTAATTTGCCTAGAGGCATTTAGAACAAATGTATATTAAATGGACATTGGACTTTATAATTACTCTTTCATGTGGATATGTAGTTAATATACTTAGAATTAATTAAATTTAAATGTGACTCAACGTCTTGGGATCCTTAAGGAATGTAACCTGTTATGTATGTTTGTTGATTACATGTTATTGCTTCCGCTACTATGTGTTTGATGTGTATGTTATACCTTTTTACTTTTAAAAAAATGTTTAGCAAACTTAGTAAAACTTTAGGTTAATTCTTTTGGATCACTTGGCAGAGCGTTACATGTACAATAGTGACCTATTCAGGTAGACAATTTTATATTAGGGACAACCCATCTCATACAAGGGTTTTGAGAATTGATGCTTATTTAGAGTTTCCTCTGTGAATTATTTTTTGAGGTTATCAGTGTTTATGTCAACCTTTAGTACTCTCTTTTCTCTTTTTCATGGGTATTGAATGTCAATAAAGAAAAATGTTGTTAACAATGTAAGTATGAGCTTTCCCCCCTCTGCCTTGTGTAAAAATAGGCTAAATTTTTCCTTAGTATCCCAATGACAAGGAAACCACCTTCAATTTTTAAGTAGGTTTCTCGACACATTATCTCATGAAATGGTGGGTTGAAGACATATTTTAATCAAAGTGAAAACTACGTTGTTTGACGTGTATGGAATAACTAGATCAAATCATTGAACTTACTCACTTCATAAAAGTAATAAATGGAACATAACGTAAACCTTTATTTTGATTTTCATTATACTTTTATATGAGATTTTATGAGAAAATGTTACATTTATATTAAATAGTTGTTTCATCCAAACAATGAAAATATAAGTAAATACTAAAGACACATCAAATTATCATTCTATACGTTCTTTGAATTGCTATTTTTTTGTCATGTTATCAGGTGTGCAATGCCACATAAATAACAACCATTTTCTTTGAAACCAATGCTTCTTGCCATGTAGAGCTATGGTGCTTAAGCATGTAGGATATTTAATGGAAAATTTTTCTTAGGCTTTTTCACAATCTAAACATGGAAACAAGTGTTGTAGGATCCCTAGACATTGTTATTCCCCTCTTATTTGCACCAATAAACTAGAACTTGTGTAAAATAAGACAAAAAGCAAGAGCTAATGCATGCGACATCAATGAAATAATAAAAATTAGTATTGAGATTGAATGCAAATATGTTGAAAGGAAAAAACTACTCCTTAAACTCTCTAAGTTAATGTCACAAAGCCTACAACATAAATTATATGGAATTGTGAATGCAAGCCATTAATGATATAATGCTCTTCATTGAACTTGGGAAAGGTAACATAGTAGACATACATGTATGAAATCATCATTCAAAGCAAATAGAAAACTATGCCAAACTATATTTGAAATTTTCTAGTAGAATGACTCAAACCTGTTTGTATCCAAAATTCAATTGTCTTTCCTTTACAAACATTCTCTATGTTCGCATCTATCAAAAATATTTCAATGTCAGAAATACAAACATTTTTTATCAAAGTGTTGGTGGGTATAATAGGTGGATGCTGATATATATTATAGCATTTCGATTTGATTAAATATGTGTATTTCTCATCCATTCAACTTGCACAAACAATGTAATCATTTTAGTTCATTATTTAGCTTGGCGTCCCTTTGACCATTGTGTTTAATAATCTATCCACACGGTTTATGAGTTACCATTTTGAATTATAAAATATATTGTACTGACAGGATATTATATACCAATATTTCAATGCCTCTATGCTTACACAACTAGACTTCTTGTTTATAAGAGCATTTCAAAGACTAATATTGGGCAAAGACCAACTGATGTATGTATGTACTACTTGTATTCCTTAACTCATCAAAGACCACTAAGAAAAACCTTTAATCTTATTCATGATTTGAAATGGATACACTATTGCTTCGTAGTTTGACCAACCTCCATACCAATTTCCAAACTACAAACCTTTCCTTCCTACTATCAAACTTGCACAATCTTTGGTAGGAACTTGGCTACCCTGCAACCCTTGTTAAACAAGAGATAAATTTTTTCTAATATATTTTTTCTAATCAAATAATTAATTTATCTTATATTAATTTGAATAGTAGTATATGATATTTATATTGAATCATTTATATATAAAATTTATGATAAAAATAATTAACCAAATCATGCTAACTCAAAATCATGAAATAATTGAGACTAGAAGTTAGGGAACATTTTAATAGGATAGATTCATTAATTGAGATAAAAAATTGAAAGTGAATAGCATCTTCATGAGTAAAAGAAAAAGAAAATTAAGATCAATCAATAATGCAAGAATATCCTTCAAAACATAACATTTTTCATTAGAACAAAAATAAAGTATCATACACAAAATTGATAGAATATGAAAATACAAATGCAATAGGAAGAAGGTCTTAGTATATACAACTACAATATATGGGTATGTGCAGGATCATGGTGTGCCAAAAAGTGGCGATGTGAAAAAAAGAGTGTTTGAAGACGCCTAAAAGTGCTTCAAAATCCGCTCTGACTTTTTGTTACCAATCCAGGAACCAAACCTGGAAGGTTAAGCCGAGCCTTATCGGATATCCGATTTTAAATCCAATATCCGACTAATAATTAAAATCATATAATAGTATGATATATTATTTAATATTATTATTATTGATATAAAATAATAATAATAATATTAAATAATATATCATACTATTATATTATAATAATAATATTATTATTATAATAATTATTATACTATAATATAATAATATTATTATAATTATTATTATACTATAATATAATAATAATATTATTATAATAATTATTATACTATAATATAATAATATTATTATAATTATTATTATACTATAATATAATAATATTATAATAATAATAATTATTATACTATAATATAATAATAATAATATTATTATATTATAATCTTATAATATTATACTATAATAATAATATTATAATAACATATTATATTATAATAATATAATATAATATTTCATATATTATAATATATAGTAATGTAATATAATATATATATATATATATAATATAATATAATAATAAAAAGTAATATCTTATAATATAATATATAATAAAAAAGTATAATATATTATAAATTATAATAATATAGTATAATAATAATATTTTATATTATAATATATAGTAAATTAATATAATAAATATAAAATATAATAAAAAAATATATAAAATGTAATATATATGTTATATTAGATATATTATAATATCGGATATTCGATACCTGTGCATGGATTAAACACAAAATCACAGACCCGCGGCCCTTATTTTCACGAGAATTTGGGCCAGTCAGATCGGATATCAGATAATAAATAAGATATCAGATAGCAAATCGGATATTAGATATCAGGTATGTTCCCCCCCCCCCCCCCCCCCCCCCCGACTCATTTTTAACCTAAATTTAATAGATTTTAACAAGATTTTGTTTGTTTTAGTTGAATCTAGGGTTTTTTTGACAAAAATGGTTAAAATTTAGATTTTTTTTTAATATATATTACGTTTTGCAATTCAATAGGAATGGCTGATCAAAATGATGACACTGAGGCAGGGAATAATATTCCTCGCAACCCACCACCAAATGATCCAGTATCCCCACAAAACCGTCCACCAAATGATCCTCTACCTCCTCAAAACCCTCCTTGAATCGAGGATTTGATAAATGAAAATCTCACTAAGTTGAGAGGTTTGCATAGAACATACAATAATGTACCTGCACTGGCTCCTATGTTATCCACGTTAAACACCATAGTGGATAACATTGAAACTCTTACAAACCAACAAAATGCCGCTCTTCGTTGGCGTGATGAAATGCACCAGATGTTTGATGATGGTTTGGATTATGATGAGGTCGCGGCCCTCAACATAACCAAAGACGATTTGGCAAGCCTTTTTGCTAACCCAAAAATGGGTATACCAGTTGACCCAAAAAAAACCAAACTATCGATTAAATGGTGCACAAATGACGCCATACGTGTAAATTTTTGGGACCGTTGGTGGATGGTCTTTGATATCCCTCCACATGGCAATTTAGACATACCATTTTATTTCCTTAAAAAATTATATGCAGAATTTGTGTTGAAACTTAAAGTGAACTATTGGAGCATGAAGCCCAACATGGGCTTAGGACTAGGAGCTCCTCAGGATAGACCCTCTTCCTAGTGGAAGAAACTTGGCACTTTTGTCCCCCCCCCCGATATCTCCCCCCCTCCTCGAGTGCAGCATCCAGATATTATGGCAAAGGCTAGCTCTCAGACCATCAGAGCCATTCATAGGCTGAGTAGCCTAATGATATCTCAGGCTAGGTCAGTCTTGCCTCCTCGTGTTGATGATGTTGGTGCTAGTTCATCATCGGCTATCTCATCACACGTTTGTGTGCCTCACACTTGCATTACATACAAGAATATTTTCCTGGGTCCCATAGGTGATCTTCCTGAGTATCATTTTGTATTAGACGAGGATACACCAGACGCACGTGCAGAGGCTACAGACCCTGATGCGAGAGAGGAGGGGAATGTAGAGGCATGGGCTCCTTCGGTGTCAGTACGTGTATACATTTTTTTGTTATGACATATGTGATTTAAAGTTAATTTTTATTATAGAGTACTTTTAATTTTTAAGCCATATTGACTTTTACATGTATGTGATCTTCATTCATGTTTAGTTGATGACCGAGGAGGAGCTCAGACAGATAGATGATGCTACACTCTCGGCCATTTCATTTGGCCTTGAGACATCTACGATACATTATGTTGTGTTCGCATTTCTTTTTTCTATTTGATATTGTAGCATATATGGTTGCTAATCTTTCTTTTATCTTGCAGATACCACCTGCTCCGGGGGGACAATGTGCGGGGGGTGAGCCAGCATGCATTGACAAAGGAAAGGTAATTAGATGTTTTCTAATTGATTAAATATTGATGCATTCTTGTAAAATGTTTGTGGTAATCTCATTTAATTACATTATTTATTGTATATAGGGTGTGGCTACTGGCGATGAGCCTGTATAGATTCGACGTCCTAGATCATCAGGGATTTTCATTCGCACAGAGAGCCCCATTGTATGTATAAGTATCATTTATTTTTTATTTTTTTAATTGATGCAGAGGAAAGTATGATTGTTGTTCTATACAATTTCTATGATTTTTTCCGTACCAATAATGATTCATGTCTTGCATATGTTCATTACAACTTAAATAGGCTTATATGCACCTGTCCAACCGACCAAGTTGGTTACAAAGGTTTATTTAATCAAACAAACACCAAATTACTACTTTCCCTCCAAAACTAATATGACTGTTTGAATTTGAAATTAAAATTTCAAACTATAGTTTTTATGCATTCCCTAACTTTCTAAACTATTCCATTGACTCAAAATTGGTCATATGGATTTATTAAATGCAACTAAGTAAATTTTCAGAAAATTGAAGTTTTTATTATTTTTTTCTCCAAACCATCGTACAGTCTGATCTCCCCCTTTCAACTGAGATCACATATGACATATATAAAGGTCTACATGACCATTGGAACAACCATATAGGCGTTCCCAACCATAAAACAAACAAACAACCACTTTTTGCTAATACTGTTTAGACTCTAAATACCCTATTCTAAGGCCTTTTGGTCCCATGGAGTCACTTGGTTTATAACCACACCAAAATTCTTGTGGGCCTTACATGTGCCTTTATTAAAAAACATAGACCAACTTGTAATATATGGACCAAACCTTTATTCCAACTTCCTAATCTACTTGAATCCTCGCTTTCATGGAGTGGCAAGGTGTCCGGCAACAGAGATACTTGTTCCCCCCTGCCACATAGGTTAGGTGCCCTGCACCACCTTTCCTCTCTCTCATTCTGAACACTAGTCCACCAAGTGAGTGATGTTCCTCTCAGTCTTGTTGTTGCTACTTTTACCTTCTTATCTGCCTCTATGTCTTCAAGATCAAAGTAGTTCTCAAGGGCCTCTATCCACCCTAGCACTTCTTCACTATCCATTTTACCCTGGTATATTGGAAAATCAATATGGTTCTTCCCACCATTACCTTGTACTACCTTAATGATTCTCATAAATCTCCTTTCTTCAGGATCATCTGTTGTCTCATGCTCTTGCCTTGCATTACCAACCTCTTCTTCTTCATGGTTCTCTCCATGATTTCTTCCTCTAACCTCTTCTCCTCTAGGTTCTTGCCTTTCCTTTTCTAAGGATTCTATCCTTACAATAAGCTTCAGCCTCGCTCTTCTCATCTGTCTTTCTTCCCTCACTCTAGATGCTTCAAGTTCTCTCCTCTCTCTTTTCTCTTTTGCCAACTCTTCTCTCAATTCTTCAAGTTCTCTAGCCATTTGATTTTTAGGAGGCATTTTCACAACAAGTTTTCTTCCTTCCCAAGGGCCAACTCACTGATTCTCTTTCTTTCCTCACCAAGAAATCTCTGGACACCACTTATGTACCTTTCAACTTTGGGACACACAAGGAGGAATTAGACACACCAAGGCTTCAACAAAGGGACCAACACACTAAGGATTTTCAAGATTATAGGTCTTGGTCACACTCCTAAACACCCAAACTTCAAAACCCTCCTTAAAATGGCTTAAAAACCACGGCCTACTTGTTCAAACCCCAAAACTCAATTCTAGAACGTTTTGACTTGTCTAATGACAAGATATGATCATGACAACCTACATGAAACTATCAAATGACACATCTACCATATGAAATCCTAAAATCCTATCTCATGCCCAATTACAACTTTCTTCCACATATGAGTCCAACATTATAACTTTGTATGCTTCCATGAGCCATAATTGGTGCAAGGATTGCCCAATTGACTTCAAGAGATGTTCCATGACCTCTGTAATGCCTTGGATCTTCAATGTTCCCCTGATGAGCATGGGATGCTCTTGCATCACTTATCTTCATAAATAAATTCAAAACTAATTTCCATGATATTAACAACTACTATTTTGTATCTCATAGGAGACTCCTAGTGCACATGAGGTTCGACGGGACAGTTATGTAGATTTGATGACGCGGCCACTCACTCCTGAGGAGGAGCCTACAATAGTAAGTTGTAGTTTGAATTCATGATTAAATATGTTATAAATTTAGCATGCTATGAATTATAATGTTATAGTTTAAATTGTAGATTCATCTGACAAAGGTATTTGAACATATACAACCCACAATCACAGAGGTACCAGCATTGCCGAGGGCATATGAGAGGACTCCTGACCGACGCAGGAGGTCGACGAGAGAGGTATTTATTATGAAATTTTGATAGTATTAATCTCCAATACGGAAAAGATCATTATGCATTTGAGTAATTCAATGTTAGATACGTAGAATCATATAAATTTAGTAGTCTAACTTTGGGTTTTCCTTTTTTGTTTATGTAGGAGGCATCCGATCCACCTAGTGCAGCGAAGAGGCTGCATTTTGATCATCCACCAGCACCCTAGGATAGTATAGTTTTCGTAGGATGCATCATGAGACATTTTGAGATGGCATATGCCACATTGTATATAGAAACATTGATATTATACACATTCTGATGGTAGGATCAGCCACATTTTGTATATGGATCTATGTATTTTGATATATATATATCTGAGTACTTTGTCTATGGATACATGATCTTTGATATATATTTGTGTAAAATTTTGTCTATGGATACATGTATTTTGATATATATTTTTATCATTTACATGCACAATGATATACATATTAATTTAGTATCTAGTATTGTTCAATTTATCGTGGATCATGTGTCATGCCCTAAATTTTACTAGTAAAAACACAACAATTTTTTTTTTTTTTTTAGCTTATGAAGTCGCATAAGAAATTACATATTGTAAAACAAGGTTATCATTGAATAGGAGTTCAAGACTCATGTGAATAGTGTGAAGGTGTTAACATTTTAGTCACAGGTGGTTTTCAAATAGATTGGATGACAGTCTAGTTCAAGTTAGCGTCACGAGTCAAACGAGCAAGTTCAAGATACAACACTCATAAATTAGTGAGGTAATTCATATCCTAACAAGCCTCTGATAATAATATTCTATTAGGGTCTGTCAGTTGTATCATATGGACTAGGTCGTGATTCTAGCATGTAAGGGAAGGGGATCAGAATTACTTATTATCCTCATTACCAATGTACACACATTCATTAATCATTACAATATATATTAATGTGACAATTAGTATATTACTATATCCTCATTATCTATCAACATTGCTTCCTCACCAAATTATTGAGTGCACAACAAGATTGTAAGCAATCTACTAAGTTTTAAATTTATACAATCAATGGTATCACATAACATCTATGGATTGTTATTATCAACTAGTCATTTACAATACCACAAGGAGAAAACTTTCTTTCACATTTTCAAATGATAACAATGATGTCAAAGCAAATCTGTGACTCATACCAATGCTTTCATAACAATATAAACTCCAAATGAAACATGCATATACAACCTTATCAATATTTTCTTCTACATGTACATTAGGTAACAATGATACAATCTCCTTCCATCACAATGTGGCAACATAAGGGAATTTTCAAAATCATAAGGAACATGGACATTGAAAGATATGGACAATGAGTAGCATGAACATTGTCCAACATGATCGTTGAGAACATGAACAAGCTAGTGAATCCTCCTTCACAAATGAGGGCACAATGTCAAGTTTTCTCATCCAACATCAATCTGCAAGATGATCATTCCAAGCCATTTCCATTGCTCCCTTGGACACAAATCTGCATATGCAACACAACAAAATAACAAGGACCATGGGTGCTTTCCACCCAACCATAGGCCTTAAAGAGACCACCCTCGCGCTAGGGAACAAGGCTCAAACTGGGATACACATACAATCTTTCAATGCATAAACATTACATTTCAAACTTGAACAATTTCCCCCCAAGACTATTTCACAATGGCTTCACAGATGGAACCATAAACATAGGGTGAAGGTGTGTTCTAAAATGGAGACTTGCCATACCAAACCATATTTGCAATAAAAAATTTTCATGCCCTCTCGGGGCTATCATAATTCACCAAATTTCATGCCCTCTCGGGGCTATCATAAATGAACCATTTAATGCCCTCTCAGGGCCTCCACATTTCCTCCTCCAAACCCACTACCATTAGCTGTAACTCCTCAAACTTCCTTTCTACACCATACTTTCCTTATCACCCCCAGCAAGATATGAAATGTTATGGCATACAATGGAGCCCATACTCCAAGGTTCTCAATACATTTTTCGAACCCAACTTAAGCCCTTCACCCTAGACTTCTCTTCCCTTCCCACAAGGGTGAGTGTAAGTCCCAATCCCATAACAATACTCAAGCACAAAACAAGAAAACAAAACCAAGTAGAAATAAAACAAGAAATTTTGGCAAACACCCCACTAGTTTGGCCAAGACCCTCTAATAAAGCCTTCCCACTAACTTATTTTAGCAAAAAAATTAAGCCACTCCATCGTTACGAACTTGTCTCCTCTAACAGTTCATCGATAGCCCTCACGAGCTTTGAGTTATGACCCTCGAAGGATCGACCTCAAAATGCACTTAGAGCACCTTGAAGACTCCTCGGTATGGGGTGGCCGCAAATGATGGATGGTCTTTGTGGCCAGAACAAAGGTGTGACTAGGGTTCACCCGCTCATCTAGAGCTAATGGGACTGACGATTCGATGCCAAGATCAGCGGTTTCAAAGTTACGCTGTGGTGCACCTATGAACTGAGGCACACTGCGAGTTTTGGCATCAAGCGAGATCATTGTGCTAAATCCAAACGGAATGTGATCTCTCAAAAATGAGATAGGTTATTTTAGGCCTCAGGATCACCGTTCTGTAGCATTTGACAGTTCGTTGATAGCCCTCACGAGCTCTAAGTTATGACCCTCGAAGGATCGACCTCAAAATGCACTTAGAGCACCTTGAAGACTCCTCGGTACGGGGTGGCTGCAAATGATGGATGGTCTTCGTGGCCAGAACAAGGGTGTAACTAGGGTTCAACCGCCCATCCGGAGCTAATGGCACTGATGATTCGATGCCAAGATCAGCAGTTTCAAAGTTACGCTGTGGTGCGCCTATGAACTGAGGCACACTGCAAGTTTTGGCATCGAGTGAGATCGCTGTGCTGAATCCAAATGGAATGTGATCTCTCAAAAATGAGATAAGTTATTTTAGGCCTTAGGATCACCGTCCTATAGCATTTGACAGTTCATTGATAGCCCTCACGAGCTTTGAGTTATGACCCTTGAAAGATCGACCTCAAAATGCACTTAGAGCACCTTGGAGACTCCTTGGTACGGGGTGGCCGCAAATGATGGATGGTATTCGTGGCCAGAACAAGGGTGTGACTAGAGTTCACCCCCCCATCCGAAGCTAATGGCACTGATGATTCGATGCCAAGATCAGCGGTTTCAAAGTTACGCTGTGGTGCACCTATGAACTGAGGCACACTGCGAGTTTTGGCATCGAGCGAGATAGTTGTGCTGAATCCAAACGGAATGTGATCTCTCAAAAATGAGATAGTTTATTTTAGGCCTCAGGATCATCATCCTGTAGCATTTGACAGTTCATCAATAGCCCTCACGAGCTCTGAGTTATGACCCTCGAAAGATCGACCTCCAAATGCACTTAGAGCACCTTGGAGACTCCTCGGTACGGGGTGGCCGCAAATGATGGATGATTGTTTGAAGACTACTCCATGTGTCACTATCTTTCTTGGAAAAAAAATTGCTTTTGAACATCAAGCTTGCAATATTATCAATTATTGTCAAACTTTTTCAACCAAGTCAAAATGTCAAATGCAAATATTTGTTTGCATTTTTTGCTAAGGGGAGTTTCATAAATTGACTTTGATTTTCTATGTCTCTAGTGCTTGAACATACTTAAAATGGCTCTTTGGTCTTAGAGCTATTGGTATTTTCTAACTTCATGGTCTATGATATGCATACTAAGAATTTCTTTCACTAAATGGTTTGCTTGATCTATTGACTACACTTAAATTTGTTCACTTGTCATCTCTCTTTCTATATGTTCAATACAAAGAACTAGAAGAGACAAATAATCTTTCTTACCTTCATCTCTCTAAGCACATGATAGAAATCAATTCTAAACTTGAGAAAAGGTTAGAGGAGAATATTGCATTCTTAAATTAATCTCCCTTAAGACCTTTACATACACACGGGGCATTCTTAAATTAATCTCCATGGAAGAAAATTTCATAAAACTAAATATTCCATAGTGTTGAAACATAAAATCCAAGATCTCATTTATGATGGGATTGTTGATACCTCTAATGACTCATCCACTCATAGCCTTCATATCCAACTTCATATCATGTCAGTATGCATGTGCTATCATGCTTATTGGCTTTAATTGCTTATCCTACATGCTATCTTCTTTCATGGATTTTATGGCTTATCCCAAATGTGCTTCATACAACTTTTCAATACGAAAGTCTTTCAAAACATTATACAATATTATGACTCTTTATGCTTTCAAAGGATATGATTGGTTGTAAAATGGAAGAAATCAAGTATTCTAATTGTTCATCCGTACTTTATGGATTTTTCTTATTTGATTAGTTTGATAAAAATAGTTTTAATAATCATAATGTCAGCTTTATGTCAAATAAGAAAAAAACCAAATTTGTAATAAGATATCTGCATGCAATTATCTTTCATATAGTTATAAATGCTCTTAAAATTGTCGTTATAGCCTTGTATCACATGCAAATATGATTTGGAAGAACTTGTTCAATATCTTCCTCTTATAATTCCTTACAAAGAACCTACCAAAATACAAAAACCATATACAAAAAACTACACATTTTACATCATAATACATCATAAATTTTAGAAATTCTCCCCAATACCACCCCCCTCCAACTCTTCATGATGTACCTACATTCCAATATCCAAATATGAGGCACCCCTCTCTCTACGTGCATCCTACACAACCAATAAAACATGCGAGCATTCTTGAATTGACCTGTACAGTTATCTGACCAAATGATATGTCTATCCATAGCAATTGCATGCTCGTGTAAGAAATAAAAAAAATTCTCGAAACAATGTTGTACAAACTCGTGAGAGTGAGATCTATCATCACTCATATAAAAATGATACTCTCTAATAATTTTTTGATTATCTTCCGCACTATCAGGGGCATGTCTATATGTTATGTGAACAAAAATTGTAATCTAAATAGAGTTGTAATACTGAGATTGTGTCTCATTTTGAGGTTGCAATGTGTAGTTTTCAGCAAAATCAACAACTGATATAATAGTGCCAATGGGAAAAGTCTCCTTACATGTTCTAAATTGTTGATCCAACCACTGAGACCTGTGACTATGTCTTGCATACTTGTAAAAAAGATTTGCCTTGAAATCTAAAATAAAATTAGCCACATTGATATCTTTTCCAACCAATTCACATCTAGAGCTCTCACTCCCACTCTTCAATGTGTATTTCACCATTTCATAGACCCTTTTTTTCACTATTGTCTTTCCAAGATCTTGTTCACACCCCTCATGGAAACATGTGTCAAATTTGGATAAGCCACCACATTTTGAACACTTCTCATTTAAGCAAGCATTTTTATAAAAGGAACAACCATCAACTCTACGACATAAGAGTTGATCTAACAAGTCTCTTGATGATTTTGGAAGCCCACTAGCCCCACAATCCTCCAACATTTATTTACTATGCAAAGTAGAACAGATGGAGCATAATAGTTCATGGTGCATAGAAAACTCAACATGATATTTGCAACAACATGTATTTCGAATTTTGAGTGGCACACAATAAAATGGCTTCAAAGATTCAAAAGCCCTTTGTGATATATGAACACTTGGATGACTCTCTCTAAATTGTTTGAACAACATAGTTTGACTTACCTCCAAATAGTGTTTAGGATGTGGCATGCGGTCTCTGATGCCAGTTCTCAACTTTAAGACATCTTTAGCATTGGGTGATACTCGTGAGTCAGAGTGCCAAAATTGTATAATTTCTTCCTTCACATCGTCGGATAGCTTCTTATCAAAACGTGGAAGTCTCCCACCAAATGCCCATGTTTCATTTTTAAGAGGATCATCAATTTTCTCTCGTCGACTAAGTGCTCTTCTCAAAGTAGTACGATTTAGATTCAAATCAATACAAGTTTGTCTCATATATCTACCCTTTCTCAAATGATGACTTACCAAAGAGGTTGTAATAACCCTTCGAGCAGCTCTATTATACTTCTCTCTGCTATTTTTTTCACCGCTATTGAGAGCACTGAAAAAATTCTTCACAATAATGGCATTTCTTTCCAACTTTTTATTGACACGAATTTTCAATTTGGAAAGCATAGGTCTCATCTTTTGCATCTTTAATAAGTGCATGGAAAGCTGACATTGCTCTACCACTGTCTTGTTGCCGAAAAACATCTGATATAGTCTTGAAGCCCATAACCGAATGGTTCTTTCTGATTTTTTTCCTTCCAAACTAGTCATAATCGTTTCATCAATTTCAATTATCCATTTTGGTGTTTTAGAACCTTCATGTCAATTATAATTAGGAGATATGTAAGGTTCTTGTGCATTAAGTTCCTGTGCATTGTCATCTTCGAAATGGTCAATTATGCAATTTGGATTATGACTTGGCGGCATTTCTTCTTCAAAATTTTCAATCTCTACATTTTCAATTTTTGCATTATCATTTTCAATAGGTACATTTTCATTCCCCAACTGTACATTTTCATTATCCGACTCTATGATTTCACCTTCTATTAATTCATCGTCAACTTGATTGATATTTAGCATACCTTGTCTTTCTTTTTCGGTGTTTCATTTTGTCCTTTTCCCTATATGCTGCAATGTCTTCATTGGATATCTTCCTTTTACGTTTATTCTTTCGACGACTGCTGCTCCCCATTCAGATGACAAATTCGAACACCTAACGTTATATTTTCGAATTCTTTTCGATTGGTTGGGCCCCAAAACACGACTTTTACAAATCTTGTGAAAAAAGAGGTAAAAAAGTAATGTTGTCGGGTCTGTAGGGACGGTCAAATATTTGAAATTGATGCCAGTATAATCGGATATCCGATAATAGATCAGATATCCGATCCAGGATCGGATATCCGATATAGGAAAAGGACTTTTGGGGGTAAAACTTGCTAAGGTTTCCCTCCTTTGCCACAATAATATTAATATTATGAAAATATTTGGAGGCAAACGAATTTAATTTATAACTAAGTTAATAGTATATCAGTATTAGTATAAAATATCAATAATATTAATATAAAATAGTATTAATATACCTATAGTATCAATATTATTATTATACCTATAATAGTATTAATATAGATATAATAGTGTAAATATATAGTGTTTATTTATATTAAGCTACAATATATAGTATTAATATATATTATTATTATAGCTATAATAGTATTATTATTATTACTATACACATAATAATATTAATATTTAGTGTTTATTTATATTATAATTATTATCCTAAAATAGTATAAATAGTATATCCTAAAATATTACGTTATATATACTAAAATATTACGTTATTATATAGATATATTAATAACACATATATTAATATAATAATATTTATAATATATATTATATTTAATAAAAATATTACGTTTTTATATATATATTATATTATTATAAATATTAATATAATAATATATAATACAAAGAGGGTCGTCATTTAATGGGTCAAAGGGGGTCATAGATCACCCTATGACCCCCTTTGACCCATATGAACGACTCGACTATGTCCCTAGCGGTCCTAGGACCCCTAGGGACATACGTTGTCATTTAATGGATCAAAGGGGGTCATAGGTCACCCTATGACCCCCTTTGACTCATATGAACGATTCAAATATGTCCCTAGGGGTCCTAGGACCCCTAGGGACATATGTCGTCATTTAATGGGTCAAAGAGGGTCATAGGTCACCCTATGACCCCCTTTGACCCATATTACCCATTCAAATATGTCCCTTGGGGTCCAAGGACCCCTAGGGACATATGTCATCGTTTAATGGGTCAGAGAGGGTCAAAGGTCACCCTATGACCCCCTTTGACCCATAATACCCATTCGAATATGTCCCTAGGGGTCCTAGGACCCCTAGAGACATATGTCATCATTTAATGGGTCAAAGGGGGTCACAGGTCACCCTATGACCCCCTTTGACCCATATTACCCATTCGAATATGTCCCTAGGGGTCCTAGGACCCCTAGCGACATATCTCATCGTTTAATGGGTCAGAGAGGGTCATAGGTCACCCTATGACTCCCTTTGACCCATATTACCCATTCGAATATGTCCCTAGGGGTCCTAGGACCCCTAGAGACATATATCGTCGTTTAATGGGTAAGAGAGGGTCATAGGTCACCCTATGACCCCCTTTGACCCATATTACCCATTCGAATATGTCCCTAGGGGTCCTAGGACCCCTAGAGACATATATCGTCGTTTAATGGGTCAAGAGGGTCATAGGTCACCCTATGACCCCCTTTGACCCATATGTACAATTCGAATATGTCCCTAGGGGTCCTAGGACCCCTAGAGACATATGTCGTCATTTAAAGGGTCAAAGAGGGTCATAGGTTACCCTATGACCCCATTTGACCCATATTATCCATTCAAATATGTCCCTAGGGGTCCTAGGACCCCTAAGAACATATGTTGTCGTTTAATGGGTCAAAGGGGGTCATAGGTCACCCTATGACCCCCTTTGACCCATATGAATGATTGGAATATGTCCCTAGGGTCCTAGGACCCCTAGGGACATATGTCATCGTTTAATGGGTCAAAGAGGGTCATAGGTCACCCTATGACCCCATTTGACCCATATTACCCATTCGAATATGTCCCTTGGGGTCCGAGGAACCCTAGGGACATATGTCTTCATTTAATGGGTTAAAGAGGGTCATAGGTCACCCTATGACCCCCTTTGACCCATAATACCCATTCCAATATGTCCCTAGGGGTCCTAGGACCCCTAGGGACATATGTCATCATTTAATGGGTCAAAGGGGTCATAGGTCACCCTATGACCCCCTTTAACCCATATTACCCATTCGAATATGTCCCTAGGGGTCCTAGGACCCCTAGCGACATATCTCATCGTTTAATGGGTTAGAGATGGTCATAGGTCACCCTATGACCCCCTTTGACCCATATTACCCATTCGAATATGTCCCTAAGGGTCCTAGGACCCCTAGAGACATATATCATCGTTTAATGGGTCAAAGAGGGTCATAGGTCACCCTATGACCCCCTTTGACCCATATGTACGATTCGAATATGTCCCTAGGGGTCCTAGGACCCCTAGAGACATATGTCATCATTTAAAGAGTCTAACCTATGACCCCATTTGACCCATAATACCCATTCAAATATGTCCCTAGGGGTCCTAGGACCCCTAGGGACATATGTCATCGTTTAATGCATCAAAGGGGGTCATAGGACACCCTATGGCCCCCTTTGACTCATATGAACGATTCAAATATGTCCCTAGGGGTCCTAGGACCCCTAGGGACATATGTTGTCGTTTAATGGGTCAAAAGGGGTCATAGGTCACCCTATGACCCCCTTTGACCCATATGAACGATTGGAATATGTCCCTAGGGTCCTAGGACCCCTAGGGACATATGTCGTCGTTTAATGGGTCAAAGAGGGTCATAGGTCACCCTATGACCCCATTTGACCCATATTACCCATTCGAATATGTCCTTTGGGGTCCGAGGACCCCTAGGGACATATGTCGTTGTTTAATGGGTCAAAGAGGGTCATATGTCACCCTATGACCCCTTTTGACCCATATTACCCATTCGAATATGTCCCTAGGGGTCCTAGGACCCCTAGAGACATATATCGTCGTTTAATGCATCAAGAGGGTCATACCTTTGACCCATATGAACGATTCGAATATGTCCCTAGGGGTCCTAGCACCCCTAGAGACATACGTCATCATTTAGTGGGTGAAAGAGGGTCATAGGTTACCCTATGACCCCATTTGACCCATATTACCCATTCGAATATGTCCCTAGGGGTCCTAGGACCCTTAGGGACATATGTCATCGTTTAATGGGTCAAAGAGGGTCATAGGGTGACCTATGACCCCCTTTGACACATATTACCCATTCAAATATGTCCCTAGGGGTCCGAGGACTCCTAGAGACATATATCATCGTTTAATAGGTCAAGAGGGTCATAGGTCACCTTATGACCCCCTTTGACCCATATGAACGATTCGAATATGTCCCTAGGCATCCTAGGACCCCTAGAGACATATGTCATCGTTTAATGGGTCAAAGAGGGTCATAGGTTATCCTATGACCCCATTTGACCCATATTACTCATTCGAATATGTCCCTAGGGTTCATAGGACCCCTAGGGACATATGTCATCGTTTAATGGGTCAAAGGGGGTCATAGGTCACCCTATGAGCCCCTTTGACTCATATGAACGATTCAAATATGTTCCTAGGGGTCCTAGGACCCCTAGAGACATATGTCATCATTTAATGGGTCAAAGGGGGTCATAGGTCACCCTATGACCCCCTTTGACCCATATGAACCATTCAAATATGTCCCTAGGGTCCTAGGACCCGTAGGGACATATGTCTTCGTTTAATGGGTCAAAGAGGGTCATAGGTCACCCTATAACCCCATTTGACCCATATTACCCATTCGAATATGTCCCTAGGGGTCCTAGGACCCCTAGGGACATATGTCATCGTTTAATGGGTCAAAGAGGGTGATAGGTCACCCTATGACCCCCTTTGACCCATATTACCCATTCGAATATGTCCCTAGGGGTCCTAGGACCCCTAGAGACATATATCGTCGTTTAATTGGTCAAGAGGGTCATAGGTCACCCTATGACCCCCTTTGACCCATATGAACGATTCGAATATGTCCCTAGGGGTCCTAGGACCCCTAGAGACATATGTCATCATTTAATGGGTCAAAGAGGGTCATAGGTTACCCTATGTCCCCATTTGACTCATATTACCCATTCGAATATGTCCCTAGGGGTCCTAGGACCCCTAGGGACATATGTCGCTGTTTAATGGATCAAAGGGGGTCATAGGTCACCCTACGACCCCCTTTGACTCATATGAACGATTCAAATATGTCCCTAGGGGTCCTAGGACCCCTAGGGACATATGTTGTCATTTAATGAGTCAAAGGGGGTCATAGGTCACCCTATGACTCCCTTTGACCCATATGAACGATTCGAATATGTCCCTAGGGTCCTAGGACCCCTAGGGACATATGTCATCGTTTAATGGGTCAAAGAGGTTCATAGGTCACCCTATGAGCCCCTTTGACCCATATTACCCATTCGAATATGTCCCTTGGGGTCCAAGGACCCCTAGGGACATATGTCATCGTTTAATGGGTCAAAGAGGGTCATAGGTCACCCTATGACCCACTTTGACCCATATTACCCATTCAAATATGTCCTTAGTGGTTCTAGGACCCCTAGAGACATATATCGTCATTTAATGGGTCAAGAGGGTCATAGGTCACCCTATGACCCCCTTTGACCCATATGAACGATTCGAATATGTCCCTAGGGGTCCTAGGACCTCTAGAGACATATGTCATCGTTTAATGGGTCAAAGAGGGTCATAGGTTACCCTATGACCCCATTTGACCCATATTACCCATTCGAATATGTCCCTAGGACCCCTAGGGACATATGTCATCGTTTAATGGGTCAAAGGGGGTCATAGGTCACCCTATGACTCCCTTTGACCCATATGAACAATTCGAATATGTCCCTAGGGTCCTAGGACCCCTAGGGACATATGTCGTTGTTTAATGGGTCAAAGAGGGTCATAGGTCACCCTATGACCCCTTTTGACCCATATTACCCATTCGAATATGTCTATTGGGGTCCAAGGACCCCTAGGGACATATGTCATCATTTAATGGGTCAAAGAGGGTCATAGGTCACCCTATGACCCGCTTTGACCCATATTACCCATTCGAATATGTCCCTAGGGGTCCTAGGACCCCTAGAGACATATATCATCGTTTAATGGGTCAAGAGGGTCATAGGTCACCTATGTCCCTAGGGGTCCTAGGACCCCTAGGGACATATGTCATCGTTTAATGGGTCAAAGAGGGTCATAGGTCACCCTATGACCCCCTTTGACCCATATGAACGATTCGAATATGTCCCTAGGGCTCCGAGGACCCCTAGGGATATATGTCGTCATTTAATGGGTCAAAGAGGGTCATAGATTACCCTATGACCCCATTTGACCCATATTACCCATTCGAATATGTCCTTAGGGGTCCTAGGACCCCTAGGGACATGTCATCGTTTAATGGGTCAAAGGGGGTCATAGGTCACCCTATCACCCCCTTTGACCCATATGAACAATTCGAATATGTCTCTAGGGGTCCAAGGACCCCTAGAGAAATATGTCGTTGTTTAATGAGTCAAAGAGGGTCATAGGTCACCCTATGACCCCCTTTGACCCATATTACCCATTCGAATATTTCCCTAGGGGTCCTAGGACCCCTAGAGACATATGTCATCGTTTAATGGGTCAAAGAGGGTCATAGGTCACCCTATGACCCCCTTTGACCTATATGAACGATTGGAATATTTCCCTAGGGGTCTTAGGACCCCTAGGGACATATGTCATCGTTTAATGGGTCAAATAGGGTCATAGGTCACCCTATGACCCCCTTTGACCCATATAACCCATTCAAATATGTTCCTAGAGGTCCTAGGACGCCTAGGGACATATGTCGTCGTTTAATGGGTCAAAGGGGGTCATAGGTCACCCTATGACCCCCTTTGACCCATATGAATGATTCGACTATGTCCCTGGGGGTCCTAGGACCCCTAGGGACATATGTCGTCATTTAATGGGTCAAATGGGGTCATAGGTCACCCTATGACCCCCTTTGACCCATATGAATGATTCGACTATGTCCCTAGGGGTCCTAGGACCCCTAGGGACATATGTCATCATTTAATGGGTCAAAGAGGGTCATAGGTCACCCTATGAACCCCTTTGACCCATAATACCCATTCGAATATGTCCCTAGGGGTCCTAGGACCCCTAGAGACATATGTCGTCGTTTAATGGGTCAAAAGGGGTCATAGGTCACGACCCCATTTGACCGATATGAATGATTCGACTATGTCCCTGGGGGTCCTTGGGACATATGTCGTCATTTAATGGGTAAAAGGGACCCCCTTTGACCCATTAAAGGATGACATATGTCCCTAGGGGTCCTAGGAACCCTAGAGACATATATCGTCGTTTAATGGGTCAAAGAGGGTTATAGGTCAGCCTATGACCCCCTTTGACTCTTATATATTAATAATATACATATATATATTAATAATATACATATCAATATAATAATATATATATCTATACATATACATATTACATTATTATATTTAATGAAAATATTACGTTATTATATAAATATATTAATAACATACATATTAATATACTAATATTTATAATATATGTTATATTTAATATAAATATTACGTTGTTATATAAATATTATATTATTATACATATTAATATAATAATATATAATACATATTACATTTAATGAAAATATTACGTTATTGTATATATTAATAACATACATATTAATATAATAATATATAATACGTATTTTATATATATTTAAATTACATTATTATATTTAGTAAAAATAATAATAATATATATTATATTTATAGATTGTAATAAGATTAACATAAGACATTATTATATATTACTAGATTATATCTTGTATGTTTACATTACGTTATTATATATATAATATATTAAAATATGCCTTTACATATTAATATAAGTGAAATAATTTAAAAATAAAAAACTAGAACGTTTAAATCGAATTTCCCTCCAAAATTTGAAGATTTTTGAAATTTGACTACCGAGCCATATCAGATATCCGATGTCAAATCGGATATCCGATTTTGAATCGGATATCCGATCAAGCTTGGTATTTACCAAGCCTGCCCGGTCAACTCCAAAGACGTGTTTATAGAGAGTTTTAGTGATACTCAGACTTCGGGTAGCCGTCTGACAATGTTATTTTGATCGAAATTGAATGAAACAAAATGGGTTTTTTAATATCGCTCTCTAGATTCCATCAATATAATTTTTGTCAAATTCTGAGTTCGATAAGTATTTATTAGTTAATTATCAATGAAGATTATTGTAAAGTGCTGATTGACATACTGAATGAAAAATAGCTATAACTTTCAAACGGTATAACATTTTTTAAATCTAAAAGTTGCGTCACATTCTATACTTCACCTAGTATAAGAAAAAAACAAAAAAAGAAAAATTTGATCAAATTTTCTATTAGTTAGGGTGGTCAGACACGGGACTTTTTTTAATCCAAAAAAGTTTTGGTAGAAAATTCATATTTAATTATTTATTTGGAATAAAAATATCAAAAAATATGCGTCACATCCAGACATGAGTCTAGTTTTCATATCTATAATTATATTAAAAAAATATTATGATTTGATTTTGATTAAGGTGGTCAGACATACACCTACTTTTTATTTTCGCCCTGAAATTTTCTTAGTACTGCATTAAAATTCAAACTTTTGACCAATCAATTATTTTTTTCTCTTGATAAGGCCTAATAGTTTAGAAAATACATTCAATTTTCTACAAATTATTTTCTTACAACTTTTTGATATAAAGTCCATAACCACTTCAAAATTATGTGTCAAGTTGACATAAACCTGATTTGCTAATTTTTCACTGCCACTTAAGGCCATAGTTTGGTACACCATGATCTTGCACATACCCATATCGTAAGTTTGAAGTAATTGGGTTAAGGCATTAAAATAATTAAATTATGATATTGAAATTTAGATAATCAATAGAAGGGAATTATAATATTAAATTACATTATTTTCCAAATATTACAATAGTAAAGTAATATCTATTAGTTCAAAAGTATGAAAAAATGGAGTAACCTAGATAGTAAAATGATTCAAGCAAATTTGTATTCGTAACACTTTTGAAGTTAGGTTTGAGGAGATATCTCAGAGACATTGTAAGGAAGAATTAAGCTAATAAAAGTTTTAGTAGTAAAAGTTGTCTTTCCATACAGTTTGAGGGGCACAAAAAATAGCTAGTTGATTCTTAAGAGGATACCATGACATTGATATAAGAAATCCAATGTGCAATAGAATTAAACAAAAATAAAATGGTAATCCCACTACATCCACTTAATGATAGGCATACAGTGGAATAAACTCCAACATGTAGGGACCGCCTCTACATGTAAACAATAAAATCACCTTCTATTGTAATTTATAAAGGCCAAATACAATCATCTCTAAAAAATATTCAAATTAAATTTATAAGTGGTATATAGTGAACTGAAAGAAATTGTCAAAATCAATTGAGGATCTGTTGGGTAAGTTGGTAGCTATTGATTCTCTTCTCGTGTTTTATCATTTTTCCTCCAATTACTACAGCTTTTAATTTCAGAGTTAAAGATTAGTTAAGTAGGCATTGTGACTGATATTTAACTAAATTTAAAGGTAGATTTTAAAACCTATTCATCCTCTAAAAATACTTCCATGTATATATTTTTACTCATTTATCTAGATGAAGGTTTCAATATCAAAGTTGAAGGTTAATAAGGAAAGTATTGTGACCAATATTGAATAGAAGGTAGGTTTAAAACCACATTAATCCTTTGAAGATTTCTCCATATTGAGATGATGTACATCATACATTTTCTTAGAAGAAACTAAAATTTTTGAGTGATAATTTAGCTCAAAAACATATAAGAGAAAAAATAAATGCAATTCAATCATATACATGCCTGCATACTTTAGTAAGATTTGTGAAGCTTTAATGATACCAAATTTGCACAATAATTTAAAAAAAAAATTATTTATGAATTTCTCAATAGATTAGTTATAGAATCAATCACTTTAACATAGTTATACCAATATGGCAACTCTAGCAACAAAAAAAAAGCATCCTAATTATAATATTGCTAAGGACATCAAAGGCAACACATGAATATTACATATTTAAAATCATTAGGAGAGAACATTAAATTTTTTAATAAAATTAAAACAAAAGCAGTTTATGTATTAGCATTATGCCATTGTTTTTGAAAGTAACATATATAGAAGTAATTTTATCAAATGCATGGAACAAAAAATGAGCCCGAGAGAAAACAATAGATATCATCTTAAAAAAATTTGAATGAATAACAAGAGATACACTAAGATAAGAAATCAAAGTCTTCAAAATCTCAACCACAAAATGGTATTGATAGCATGGACATGGAGTTGTGTCCCTTAACCATGTGCTTCAATACTAGTACATTCACTAAGTGCAATGTCATATCCAGCTTGTAATTTGGCTTTCTTTTATCGTGCTACTATTTTGAAAAAATTATGAATAACTTCCTTTCCATGGTTACTTAGCATATATCCAACCATCATGAAAGTCTAGGAAACCATATTCCTATGAAGCATTCTGTCAAACACTTTTAATGCACAAGTCGACATCTTGTATTTAGTATACATGTTCATGAGAGTTCTCTCAACACATTTGATGCATGCTCAATTTTCATAGCTAGAATGTAGAATTTATTTCCCTATTCCCTTGTTGATTAAATGCTTACCAAAATCATTATATTATATGAAATTGAATTGTGCTAAGGCATTTTGTTAAAGCCTTAGCATCTAGTGAAGTGAAAAAAAAAATATAGAACAAGAAATTTATGAAGAAAAAAGAACACACCAGTTTATTGTGGTTCACCACAAATTGTAGCTATGGGCCTACATTGAGACAAGTGGAATTGACTTATTAATCAGAAGATCTAACTTTACAATAAATGCAATAGCATAGATAGCACATAAAATAATCAATTGAAGAGTCAAGATAATTGGAGGGAAAACCTAAAGTAACCATTGGGCTTTACTGTCTCAACAATCTCCCATATGAATATAACAAATGCTTCAACTGATCACCCATTCCCTTGCTCTACATGCTAACTTATTTTTTTTTAACAAGCCCAAGAGAAGTCTTGGTAGTTTGGAACTTCTTCTGGGCACCAACCTTCATCAACATGTTTGCCAAATTGATCTTATCTTGTGTGAATTTTGGAAACTCTTAATTTCCCTTCTTCTACCACATAATGAATATAATGAAAATGCTTGTCAATACGTTTAGACCATTACTGAGAGGAATTCTTGTAAGCCATAAAAATAATACCATGACTATCACAAAACAAAACATAATCATTTTTTTGGCAATGTGGATTGCTAAACAAGTGTTGTAACCAAATCATCTCCCTAGCACCTTTAGAAAGAGCCAAATAGTCAACTTTAGCAGAAGAAAGAGAAACACATTATTGCAACCTTGAGGCCCAACTAATGGAAGACCCAACAAATCTGAAGGCCCTTGGAGGGTTGAATATAAAGAGGATAGGACATATGAATAAGGCCTTCCTATCCAAGGTTAGCTAAAGATTGATGAAATCTCTAGGTAGTTGGTGTAACATTGTGAAGGCCATGTATCTTGGAGGGGACCTATTCCATCACTTCCTAGGGACCCATTCTCTCCTAGGGTTCTAAAATTCAAAACAATGTGGTGCACACCTAGAAAATTATGAAGATGGGTACTCACTAGACTATGGGGGATGGAAACAACATTAAATTCTAGAAAGACCACCTCGCCATGTATACTAGGTTCAAACCCTTGCACGAGACTTGTATTAGACATAATAATACTCTGACTCAAAGTTATATCACCCTAGATCATCAATGGAAAATAATTTAAAATTAGAAGTTTACTGGTATAGGCCTTGCCATGGAACTACAAAATCTTCTTTAGTTTTATCAGATTCTCTTCACCTAGGTGGATGACTCTTTGGTTTGGAGACTTACCCCCTCGGGTGACTTCATGATGAAATCAACCTATCTTTGTTGTCTAAGGGGTGATGTGGCCCATTGATCCTGCCAAACATAATCTTTTTTGGCCTATGACCTTACATGAGACTATCCTCACACTTGATTATCTACAAAGGAGAGGGTTTCAACTTTCTAACTATTTTGTTTTATGTTACCAAAATGTGGAATCTATCACACACCTTCTTATCCACTACCATTTTGTGTCAGATGTGTGGAGGGGGGTCCTTGCATTGTGGGAGGTCTAGTGGTGTGCTAATGATAGCTTACAAGAATTTTTTCACTAGGAAAGGCAATTTTATCACCCATATCTCAAAAATCTATGGGCTATAATCCCACCATATGTCTTGTGGAAAAGCTAGAAGGAGAAGAATAACAAAATTTTCAGGGACAAAGCCACTACCAGTTTGGTAGTAGTCTAGAAAATTATCAGACTCCTAAAAGAATGTAGTAGATTTTGGCAATGGAAGCCCCCCTGAACCCCTTAGGAAGACTTGATATGAAGTGGGCATCTTCTTGGGACTTAGGCCCAATGGTGAAATAGTTTGATAACTCTAAAGCTATGGCTAGGCATAAAATGATGTGGCACCCCCTAAAACATGGATACAACTTAATTTTGATGGGTTAACCATGCTGGGAAGTACTACATCTGGGGGTGTCTTCCACAATTATATGTGAGAGTTGGTGGTTTCTTATAGTAGTAATTGTGGTGGGGGGTTAAAGAACGAACTAGAAGCCCTAGCTCTTTTGTAGGGAATGAGAATTTTGAGAGCTAGAGGAATTAACAGTTAGCAATTGAGGGGGATTCAATGTTAATTAGTAATGTAGTTAAAGGAGAGGGCTCAAGTAGTTGGAAGATAAAAAAAAAAATAGAAGAAATTCACAAGTTGATGGAGGGGTGTCAAGAGATCCATGTGGACCACATTTACCATGAAGGAAATGGAGTGGCAGACAATTGGAAAAATTTGGCCATAATGTCATGCGAATAATTGAATGGGAGGATGTCAACCAAACTCCATCATAAACTCAAGTGATGATGGAATACGAGCATACTTATCATAATTCCATATGAATCTTTACAAAAGGTGGTGCACCTTTATGGATCCACATGGGCGAGAAGGCTAGTAGATATATTTTCATAAAGTTAAATTTTGGCAATATTACATGAGGATTTTCCTTTGTGATCCTCTCATCATGAGCCTTAATTATTTTTGGAAAAGGTTAAATGGAGTGGATTTGTGGGTGAATGCACCAAGTTGTGGTGCCAAAAAGATGACACAACACCAATTTTTAAAATTCTAAAAGCATGCATGTGTTGGGCTTGGGCCTCACAAGCCTTAGGCTTGTGATGACTAAGCCAAAGTGCATGCCTGCTATAGCACATGCGTTCTTTGAAAACCTAAAAATTTCTATATATGGGCTACAAACCCATGACCCATTTCATTTGATTTTATTTCTCTTTTGTGCTACCTTCTTTCTCCTCAACAACGCACATATAGTTTCTATAATTTGAATAATTTACTCACTCTCCTCCTCAAAATGCCTCCTTGTTGTCAAAGATCAAGATTAGCATAGTATGTTTTCTACTCTTGCTTTTTCATTGTTTTGTATGTTTTTGCATTGTTTTGTATATTTTTTTAAGTTTTGCTTCAAATTTGTTTACTTGTTTAAAATGTGATTGGTTTCTTATCAGGAAATGTGAATAATCAACCACCACATCCCCAGCCTAATCAACAAGATCAAAATCAAAACCCTGCACAAGATCAAAATTTACTTTCACAACCTCCACCAATTCAAAGACCTCATCTTGGCACCTATGACAATATAATGAATGAAATAGCAAGAGGGAAAAATGAATTAGAAGCAATCATTGGAAAGTTGAAAGCTTGTTGGAATACTAATCCTATGAGAGGACAATTGACATCCTCTCTTGAGTCCATTATGAGCCATACAGCTTCTATTAGTGGTTAGTTGGATATTTGGCATGTTAAAAGAGAAGAACAAATAGGATATTATGAAAACAAATTATCCTATAAAGGTGTAAGAAAAAATGAAATAGAAAAAGGTAGCATATGTGCATTATTTAAAAAATCTAAAGAACAAAGCACTATTAAAAATACAACTAAAAATTTTCCCATCCATTAGTGCATACATGATGCTATTAGAAATAACTTTTGAGATAGATGGTGGATGGTCTTTGATGCCCCTTCCTACAATAATCATGAGGTTCCAATGTATTTCTTAAAGAAATTGTATTGTGAACTTGTCCTTCCAATTATTTTGATATGTTATATTCTTAGGATAGAGGTGGGGTGTCATCATTTAGGAGGCTGGCTAATGTAAATAGGGCACCTATTGTCAAGCCATAGGGTGAGCATATGATTATTCCTTTAGTAGTGAAGGAACATGTAGAGACTAGTACTCTAGGGACTATCAATGCTTTAACACATATCCTTATTCATTGTGTCTATCCATTAGTTTAGGAGGAGCCTTCTTTTCATCATAGTCATATGTGCACATTATGTGGATCCTTATGCACATCTGGTAGTCATGTTGGAGACATTATGGACAATGGGCTAGTCACTAATGTATTTCTGATTGACACATTTGGCATTGACACACAAATAAATTACAGTTATAATAAACTAATTTGATCACATTTCATATGTACAGTGAATGGCTAATTAGTTATAATGTCTTGAAATTGTTCAAAATTCAGGGTAAGAGTGTCGATGACCCTAGTAGAGATTCCCCAACCCCATTTTAATTGATGAGTCGAGAGGTGTGTATCAATATAATCATTTAAATTAATACATATGTTTATTAAATAATCATATGAAGGATTGATAAAATTATTTTATCCATGTGCATTAGTTATCTATCGAACCATTGACATTCACAAGGGACTTCGAGCCTAGCCATGATATGAGCTTCATATAGGTACATTTGTTTTATGTTAATTTAATTTATTTGATTATATTTGTTTCATGTTTCATGTTACATGTAAATTGTATTATATGATCTATAGTTGTTGATGTCAGAGACTCCTCATTTTCACCAGTCCATTGATCATGGAGTTGCTATTGCAATGGCTAGTTTAGATCCATTGACCGAGGTATGAAAGAGTTTTCATAGTTTTAGTTATTATTTATAATAGTTAGTATTGAAATTTCAAATGGTATTTATAAGTATGATCGAGTGATTATATTGAATGAATTTTTGTAGGGCCTTGTTACTCCTTATCATCCACGAGCCTTTGAGGTGGATGTATAGAGTGACTATTTGATGACGGTTTAAAAATATTTAATGTTGTGTGTACATATGTTTGATTTTAATGTATAATAATTATTGCTTCATATCTACTTTTTTTGCTTTTGTATTAGCTCTAGTTAAAGAGGAGCCTAAACAAGAAGACGAGTGAGCGTGTGAGGAAGACCCCATCATCCCCATCCATGATATGACCAAAGACCTCTAGGGATTTGTTTCCTTCCCCTCATAGGAAGGAGAAGATATAGGGTTAGGCACACATGTATAGGCATTAGTTGACATATATCTTGAATTTTATGTTAGTGGACATATTCAATATATATATTTGATGTATATATAACATTTTATATTTGATGTATGACATATATTTGATGCATGACATTATTGGTTATCATAATATATATCTTATTTTTCTTGTTTACATTTTAAGTAAATTTCATGTATTTCATTTTAATGCAATTTACATCCAAAATGATGCAGAGTGCTCACACCAAAAGCTAGTGGATTCCCAACAATAACACTTTTAAGGAAAACTACCTTTCCCACCTTCCTAACCGTCTTGAAAGACTCTTTTCAACTTGGTTACAAAAAAAAAAAAAACTTCTACCCAACTTCACAAAACTCCTTGATCACTTTCCCTATTCAAGACTTGGGAAACAATAAGGGAAAAATGAACAAATTTGAGAAATTGATCATAATCAACTTCTTGCTTGAAACTAACACCTAAGACACTTCAAGGAACACCTAATAACTATCTCACAAACTTTAGTCTATCATCTATTCCATCCTTCCAAGTGATTCTTCAACATCCTATGAGTGAAAAAAATCTTCTTACATCATATGGCTATATTTTCCTTGCAACAACTTGTAATTTTCTGATTTTCGGCCAACTCTTCACAAAGGGAAGTGATTATATTTCAAACTCATGAAATGGCTATTAAGACAACCAAGAAGATCCCAAACATCTTCTACTAAATTTATTCAGTGATAACATGTATATAAAGTGGTATTTCATTCTAAAAATGTACGAGTTTACTCTTTTAAATTAGGGAGTAATGATATTTGACAATAACTCAATGATCCTATATACAAGTTTAACATCAACAATGGTTCCTTGCCATATAAAAAGAACTTAATAATCACCAAGATCTTATGCATCCTCTAACTTCATAGAGGGTATTTTCATCATTTGACATCCATACAAACCAATTACCAATTGTTTTGATTGGTTACAAGGTTAATTTCAACATTTTCCAAAAAAATGCTAAAATTGCCAAAAAGTTGTCAGCAACTTTTATTGCAAAATACAATTTTTGCACTAGCTCTTCCTAGAACTTAACCAAGTAATTTTTGGTAACAAATAGGACCTATATAAGGTGTAATGACTCTTAAAACACTTCTTGAGTCAACTTAGTAACAAAAACAACAAAAAAGAGAAAATCCTTAGGACTAACACAACTTGGGTTTATAGGTGACCTCAAGTTCCTTGACCTTACAAACAAGGATTTTCTTATTATCATAAAAGAAAACATGTTCAAAATGAGATGTATGATCACCCCTTTACCTTCTATCATGAGTCTTCATCATTATATGAGAAGACATATCCAATTGCCACCTAGGTGCCCTACACCACAAGTTTGAGCATCACCCGAGATGGGGCCGTAAAATAAAAAAGGAATCCAATATCCAAAAAAGAGAGAGGTTATTGTAGGTATTAGCAAAATAGTTCTTTAGCACCTAGAATCATATCCATACCTTGCACAAGCTTTGAGATGTGCCTCGTCAAAGATCACTTCCCTATGGCATTTAGTGACTCAGGGTTAATTCGGTTCGGTGTACTCGAGAATGTTTAAGCAGTCAACGGGATGGGATGAGCTTGGTACTAGGGTTTACTCAACTACTTAGAGATAATATAATAGAAATTTTTATCCCACAATGAACGGTTAGAGATATATGAGTAAGATATGTATGCCTAGGCCACTTTGTGCAAGATATGAGCAAAAGTTGCTAATTAGGAAAAATTGGGTCTTTTTGAGTTTTTGGTCAAGATAGCCTAGGATTAGGTGTTTTTAGTTATTTTTTAATAATTTGGAAACTTTTCCAAGTCCTAGAAACTTGAAATCTAGTGAACTTTGCAAAAGTTGCACTTTTTGTGCAAAATTGCAAAAGTTTCTAAAAAATGCTACTTGGTTGGGAAGGAGTGTGAAATATTTTTGGAAACCTTCTAACCTTCCAAAATATGTTTTCCATGCTCACATGCTTGAGCATGGGTAGTTACAACTTCCCAAACATCCATTAGCAACTTTGCAACTTTTGATCAATTTTTTCTCTTTACATATTTAGGTCAAATGGGTCCATCAAGGACTATTCTAGGACCCTAGTTAAGATTCTTAGGACCTATTAGGTAACCAAATACCTTAGCTACCCATCCCTAATAAATTTTAACCTATTGAAAAATTTTTGGCTCATTGATCAACTTTTGACCAACCTAGGAATTCGAGTGCTTCCCCATGCTAAAATCCTTCTAACCTTCCAAAATATGCTTCTGCATGCTCAAATACCTAACCATGGGTAGTTACAAATTCCCAAACTATCATTTACAACTTTTTGCAAAAATTGTAAAAGTTGCTTGAGCAACTTTGTGACTTTTGAGCAATTTTTGCTCTTGACATCTTTTGATCAAATTGGTCCATCTAGGACCATTGTAGGACCCTAGTTAGGATTTCTAGGACCTATTAGGTAACCAAATACTTTAGTTTCCCAACACTAACAATACTTTACCTTAGGATTCCATGTTTTTGTAATTATATCCAATCTAATGAACCAACTGGATCAAGAAGAAAATTGGCCAAGGAGAATCCAGTTATGAATTTTGATAAGAATGAAACTATTAAGGAATTGCATGATATATTAATCCATGGTGCAAAAAATATTCTTAATAAGCATGGAATTACAACTACATCTATTAAATATACAAAGGAAGATATAGAAAATTTTCTTAATAGAAAAATTAATTTGAGAGAAAATGACATTTCAGAAGAAAATGGTTATCTTGGTGCCATCTAGGGTATGCCAATTACTCAGGACAAAACCTACAACTTCTAGGAAAGAGTGGGAAGATCTTCTTGGATCCATGAAAGAAGTTACAAATAATGAGGAAGAGCTGGGAAGGGGAAAATGAAAAAGGAAAGAACTAACATATCCATGTGAGTCTATGTTAGATGACGATGATGAATACTCACCATTTGCTAGTAGCTCAAGTAGTGATAGACACTCTTCAGTGTACATGTACATAGACACAAAATTTTTAGATGAAGAAGTAATAAGTGCTATAGAATTATCGATACACTAGTACATTTGACTCGAATTTTTGACCAAAACTTTCGACCATCTGATAGTTTGGGGTAATTTTGGTTGAATTGTGATGGCTTTAGTTAAAGATGAGCCCGTGTTGGTCAAAATTTTGACCAACATGGGCTCACACTAAGAAAAAATTGAAAAAGTGTTATGTTTGCCGCCCTAATCTTATTGTTATCGTGCAACCCAGAAGACTCGTGCATTGGGGACTCCTTCTTTTTGCAGTTCTGGGAAGATGGGTTTAGTTGAGATTTATTATCCAATATTTCTACATTCTGGAGTGGGTCGAAGGAGTTAGATCATTTCCTTGATCGCCTGCCTCCATTGCACATAAGAAACCTAGTTGGGAGATTATTCCTTTTCCCACCAAGGAAATTAATCTTCTCTTCTTGGATCTATAAGAGCGGACTTCAGCCCACCTATCTTTCAAGCACATTACTTTCTGGATGCAAATGCAAATGTTGATAGAAGGACAAGGCTTATGCCAAAAGTAAATGCATTGCCGATAATACCTTGGTAGATTTGAGAGAGATCTACAATTTACTGGATTCAGAAAGTTAGCAGGAGTAAAATATTTTCAAAGAAGTATCGAGATTTATGTCACCCGTTTTCTTAAGCTTGAAAGCGATTTTGTCGGACTTTAAAGTGCATGCCAAAAATTGGCAATCCAATGTTTGATTAAGAGTAGATCACAATACTCAGACTGCAATGCCAATGTGTTCACATGACAGTTAGCTCAGATTGTATCAATGAGTCCTGACTCAGAGCAATGTATACAATGGTTGACCAGGGAACTTGGCTCTTAGATGTAAATGTGTGAAATGACTCCAATGTAGCGGGGTAATAATTGTTTGATGTCATAGATTATGGCATGGATTTGAATGTCTTGTGGATCTCCAATTAAATGTTCCTTGTGTGTTTCACTGAACCATTTTCTACCACTGCAATTTATGGCCAGGAGTACGTGGCAAAAGGGTTTAATAATGTCACATTGAAAGAGATTTCAGAAAGAAGGCAGCGTGAAAGGATCAAATAACAGCTGGAAACGTTGAAGAGTCTCCTTCCCAGCGTTAAAAAGGCGAGTTGAAGTTTTGTTTTATAGATTGACATTTCTTGCCTTGTTTTGAATATATTTATATGCACCCTATACAATGTTTGCCTTTTTTTGTACTAGACATTTCTCATTTTCTTGAACCTTGAATCATGGAGTTCTTCCTTCAAGTGATCTTTATGCTCAATACCCTAACAAAGTGGTGAGGGATTTTTATAGTGGTCATCTAGTAAACTGTTTTAGCTAGGGATATGATGAAATTTGCGGGGGCAAAAATACCATAAAACATTAAAGTGACACATCATGCATTTAAATTTTTTAAATTTCTTAAGTACATAAAGATTTTAGTCAATATTTTATATTGTTTGATGTGTAGATTTTCATTTGAGATATATAGTACCACAAACATAGCCCACTTGTGCCAAGTGCTACAGTAAAAAACATATAACAAAATCCCAAATGAAGAGAAGAGATATTTCTTTTGATTTGTCTCCTTTCCCTCCCGCTTGTCTAACAATAGCTACAACCAATCATCAGCTAAGAACATATATATAGAACTAGTGATGTCCACCCCCACTGTAGTAGTGAGGCCTTATTTTTCAGCATGAAGCAGGTGAAGATTCCCAATTATCGAGAGCATAACCCTACCACAAACCTGGCCACATCATCAAATCTTTGTTCAATAATCTCTTGCCTCTCCTGTAGTTTCTTAAAGCTTCTCTAGGGTGAGATAGTTCTCTTCTTGTTTCTGGTTTTCACCTCAGGAGTCACTTGGGTGTCCTTGACCTAACACTACTTGTCTTTCTCCTGCTGACATGGAGGCGAAGTGAAGGTCTCTCCCTTTTCTCCCACCCATTTGTAATTATCAGGATTATTTGTAAGTTTTATGAAGACCCACAATAATAGAAAAAATGCACTGACACTTACTTGGAATCCAAGCATTCGACATCGAGTGGAAGATGGACCAGACTTCTTTTGCAAGAAAATGATCAACACTATATAATTAGAGAAAGGGAGAGTCCTTGCATGTTTTCAATAGGTGCTTTGTGTTAGGTGCTCTATCTACCACTTTATTGGACATGGAAATCAAGGTGTGCCTTAAAGAAAAAACAAATCTTTTCCCTTCTCAGAAACAGACCAGATTGAACTCTCCATTAATCTCAAGTACTGAGAATAATACTTAATTGTCCGTGAGATACCTATTAGACTGGTGCCTAGACAAGAAAATTTTAAAAAGTTCTCTCATTTAGCTAGTCCATTAATCAATGTAAAATGTAGTGTGCCAACCACATTTTTCCCAGTTGGAACATGGCAATACAACAGCGCACACTTCCCATAATTTTTGTGCACTTATCAATCATTCACATGTTTGTATCAAAAATGTTATATTCTTGTTTGGCATTCAAGCATTCATTACAGATAGAAAGATAGAGCAGATTTATCTTGCAAAAAGCAATTAAAAATTACATGATAAGAACAGTAACTTTTTTGACTAGAAAGCATTGAGATCAGTTATGAGTTACTTTATAGAGCAGAAAATCATCACACCACCAAGCATTGCAAACCATCAGAAATAAGTTGGATAGGGGAAAGCAAAAATGTACAATCTTTGATAACATCTTAATGGTTTTAGGAAATCAGAAGCAAAAAATATTTTGAGCCATAAGGAAATGCAAATGAATACACAAATCAAATACTTTGGCCCCTCTAATTTGATTATAAGATTACACAAATAAAAGCAATGTATTTTTTTAATATTTGTAAGTAGTGCAACTACTTATGTGCTTCCTTTTAATTTACTTTTTATACATAAAACTAATTACATTTTAAACATTCTGTGATGTTTATCTAATAGAATGTACAATATGTTCAAGCATATATTTTCCTATCTCTTAATAACAAGACATTAGACTATTAATATGATTGTGACAAATTTGGAACATTATTTGAAGAGGATTATATTCTGTGAGATAGTTTTGGAAGGATGATATGATGGACTAGAGGAAGAAAGTGATTTATTATTTTATTTAGGATTTTATTATTTGGATGAAAAATCAGAGGACGATTCAAAGTATTGACATAGAAAATACAATACAATTGAAACATTGATGCAAAAAGTTCTCATTCGCAACCCCTGTAATATCTTAGTTATATAATAGGGCTTTAGATAGTTATTAAAAAACATATCTTCTTTTCAAGCTCTCTATTATTTTGATGATGGATTCTCAATTTATGCCAGTGCAATACAAGCATCTGATTTGAAATGTCAATGCAAAAAAATTCTTCTCCCTTAACTCTCTGTTATACTGACGATAGAATGTGATTTAAAATGTCAATCTAGAAATGTTTATCTCTGACTCTATATTATACTAATGACAAAATGGGATTTGAAATGTTGACGTAAAAAAATTCTTCTATTCTAACTCTGTATCTTGATGATAGAATCTAAGACAACGAATTACACATTAATTCATTTTATGTTGCATGAAAGTTGGCCCTACATAAGTGCATTCAGAACTTTTCTGTGATACTGTACAAAATCTACAATACAGTTACTCCTCTATTTGAGAAGTATTTTCAGAAATCAAAGGTGTTGTTGATGTGGTGACTATGATGAGGGTGCAATAATAATGTGTGGAGCTTGACCAAAGACCAATTTTGCATATAATAATATGAACCATCATCTTCTATTATTTAAGCAGCGTCGAAGGCCAAGCTTAGAGAGATTTATGTTGCTTCACTAATGTTAGAGTAGAATGAGAGTTCTAAAGAAGTATTAGCCACAGATCAAGTTGATAGTGCTAATAGATTTACAACAATTATTCTAGAAAACAAAATTTTGGAAGCTACAGTTAGTTCATATTTAAATCTCCAGATCTCCCCAAGCTCATCAAGCTCATTAAAAATAAGAGTATTTGGATATCGTGTCTCACCACTACAAACCATTATAATTTTGTCATTGTACATTAAAATTCCCAAGATCTGATGTAGTTTACCTTGCGTCCTCAGTAGAACCTAGAGATACTTGATATTGCCATCTCTATTCAAATCACAGACAAAGACATATGTCCCATCTTTAGAAACCCAATAGATTTTTTGGTTCTACATGAAAATACTTGTAAAAAGCCAATTGGCATATAGTCATAAGACCTTCTTTTCTTAAAGGGAGCATCTCTTATTTCCCTTCTCTTATTCATAGATTTATAAATTAGAACAACAAATTTCTTACTTCTGACAAGGTAAATATTTCCAATTATAAGGGTTACTTGATAGGTTTTTGTCTTGGGATCACAGTTGAGATGAACAACCACATCATCATTATAATCTTTTATGTAATATGAAACTTTGGTTTCTCTATTCAGTCTTATATCTTCAATATAATGGGACTGCATAGTCAGTGGATTGACCACTTGAAGGTTTTGATTTCTCTTACAGCTATACGCCAAGAGGCCTCCATCTCCAGCTCTTAGACACCACTGCAAGTCACTACATCTCCAGTCTTCATTAAATATTTGCTTGTACCTTCGTCTTCTATTGACATCATAGAAAACAAGACCTTTGGAAGATCCAATGATTTCATCATAAAGTTCCATCACCAACCGCCTTTGTGCATTGCCCTGCTCCCATAGATTGTGAAAGTAAGCAGATCCAAAAATAGTATGTTGCTATGAAGTAGAAACTATTTGCATTTGGAACAGTGTGGAGAGAAAGTTTGCAAAATATCAAGGTCAAGATTTCCTTTGGAATATGACATGGAAAAAAAAATTCTTCCCTTCCTTCTACTCTTTTGTTTGATCCATCATCACTGCTTGATGAAGCCTCCCCTCTATTTTCTATAGCATTGGCCTCATCTATGAAATCTGTATGCTTACTGGTTCCATCTTCAATGTATGAGCCTTCTTCAAGGGTAAGCCAATTGGCATATGGTTCAGTTGATCCAAAGTCACCTTCATTTGGTGCAGCCATTGCCTTACCTTTGCTGTATGGAGACTTACTTAAGCCTTCGCCACTCCCCTCATTCTCTTAACTCGAAATGTTATCCAAGCAGATTTTCTTCTTCTTAATATTTTGGATGAACCTTGAATCATCAAGTTCTTCCTTTGAAGCCATCTTTGCACTCAATACCCTAACAAAGTGGTAAATGGACTTTATGAGGCATTTATGTTATAGTGATATCATTTCACTTAAATGACAACATTTTCATTCTTTTATTTATTTTTGTACAAATATTTGTTTTAGAGGACATTTTTCAAACTTCATTTGAGGTTCAATGTGAGATTTTTGGGGAAGAAGCTATGTTAAAATGTTTTCTCAATGCTTCCACATTGTTCCATCATTTTTTTCATAATAACAATCGTGGATCTTAGGTTCATACAAAATTTCTAGATTCAAAAGAGGATGCATGGAAACATATTTGTTTGTGTCTTGGTAGACCTGGAAGCACCTACTAGGATGTCAAGGTAAATGATGAACACCAGAGGCCTACTCTAAAAGTGGATCTCTCCTCTTTAAGGGTGGTCTTAGTCAATAATTCCATATGAATATGTTTTATTTGATTGAATTAATTTATCACTAGTATCGACATGATACCTTCATATCATTTGACTTCTTAATGTGATTCCTTATCTTCTAATTCCTCATATTGGTGCACATCAAACTACAATATTTGCCAATATCTTTCTTAATATAGTAATGGATGACTAATATCCTAGATAGCAATGGATGACCAAGTTGTTACAATGAGTATCCACCAATTAGTGCCAAGACTTTTGAGTGCTCTTAAAGGATTTTGATGTGCCTTGTTCTTGCTAACTTGCTATGCCCAATTCAGGCAATATGATTGACATAAGAAAGTAATGCCTAGCTTAAGATGGCTAGAAGTACGAACTACATAGCTATTTATACCATCAACTGAACATGTGGAAATTATACATACCAAACATCTACGCCTTCTAGAAATTATAGGATCATTTTAGTTACATTTGAAAACATTAATCAAGAAAAACCATATGTGCAGATATAAACATTAATCACAACATGTCCAATTTATTTGCAGATATATTTTCCTGTGAAGAAAGACCACGCTTGACAATATGAATGCTGAACAAAATGAGACAATGGCTGCATTGTGGGCTCAGTTCCAAAGATCGAACAACCTTAAGACATTTTCACTGCCTAACTCTGATGTGAGATGGCAACACATACCAAATTGTCTCAAAAAATAGGATAATTTTTTTCCATGTTGTGCATTGTGGTGCTAGAAATCAACTCATGCATCTCAAACAAGACATAGAACTGCTTGTACCAAATTAAGTAGTCTATCATTAATTTGAAAAAATTTCACCGTCAAACCATTTTTTTTGTAGAATAATTTGGAAGTTTTATGCTACACTGACAATTTTACCATAAAATTTGTAATTCTGAAAACACTGCGGTTGAGTTCAATATTTCCTGAGCTCTTTAATACGTGTCTACTAATTACATAGATGCTGAAATCAATACACATTAAGGTTGAGTTTATCCTATTAAACATTTGTAAGTATTACTATAAAGAAGCTTCATTTTAACCAATGATAGAAATGCTTGCAATTGCCTTGTGCATCTACACAGAGGTTCAATTAATGTTCTACATTCAGCTACCGTGTTTGATTTTGAAGACAAGTTTCTATCAGATTATATGCTGGAAAGAATTGTTGTTGGCTTTTAACCAAGGTTGCTGATTGATTTGTGGGTCAATTCAATAGAAATAAAAATAAAATTTAATAACTAAATAAAGAAATACTAACACAAATCAATAAACTTTTAAAAATAACACTACAAGAAATTTGAAACGGCAAAGAGGTCAAAGGATTTCAGATCTAGAAATAAGGCCTAAAAACCACCCTTCCATTGATGGACATATACTCCTCTATTACGCATTACTATTTTGTGTTTCAGTTTTACTGCACGAAACTTCTTCTTATGCTTCAATTGCTTTAATGTGTGCCATTCTTCTTGGCTGGTTATTGTTCACTAATTCATTGTCCTTAAGTCATTGCACTATTTCGAAAGGAGAGTTTAATCATGTCTTACAGACTCAAATAATAAGCTTAAAAAGGTGAACCTTGAGACATGCATTGATTCATGTTGTGACTTATGACAAAGAGGATACATAATTCTCTGCGAAGTTCTACATACAATATGTAAGTGTTTTTATTAGGGTTCTAGGTTACTTTCAATAATTTCATGCTTCCCAATCACTTTATATGATTCTACCTTTATATGCTAATTTAGCCGCATTTCTATTGGGACATCTTTCATTGCAACTTGTTTTTTGTAATTAGTGCAAGGGAGTAGTACTCATGGCTGTGCAAAGATTTGGGATGGAAGATTGTCACAAAGCGTTAAGTGAATGCCACCTTTGTCAAGGCTCTTTAAGCAATGATGTTGGGTTGATATTAGAGTGGATGCAAAAATCCATTAATGGGTCTTAAATATATCTTTATATATGTATTACTGATACTCTAAGATGTATGTGGGCATGTTTTGGAAGAGGGTAGCCAGCTCATCTCACATGTTAATTTTGTAGTAGAATTTATAGGTAGTCTAAGGCCATCACTCTATTATCAAATTCATATTCTGTTCTCCTTTTTTTCTTAATGTTGAGTATATTTTGTTGTTACAATACTTGGAGGATTCCACTCCAGTATTGCGTTTGGTCTATCATTTTGTACATTTTTTAGATATATCATATCTGTTTATCATTGAATATTTTTCTTAAATAGAAACTATAAGATCGTAATTCCAATGCAGCATTCACCTGAGTTTTTGGTTCTGCAGCTTTTTGTCTCCATTCCTCTAAAATTGCCTACACCAAACCCTACATGGAATTATCCGAACTCTGTACATTTCAAGCTTTGGCATTATCGGTGGTCACAAGCATAATTATGACTGATTTTTATGATTTATCTATGCTCATCGTACCTACTTAAATGCTTACCTTGTTATAAAAGACTACATTGCACTATTGTTAATTAGTTCACGGCTTGATTTTTTTGGTGGTACTATATCCAATACATTTAACAAGTTAATACATATCCAAACTAAATGTACTGGATATGGTGTTACATGTCTTTGGGAAAGGGAGGGCTCTGGTTTCAATAAATCCTATTTGCTCCTATACTTTTGCTTCCTTGCTTGTTGATTTATAGCTACAAACCAATGCTAAATGTAAAATTTTTCACATTCATCTGCATATCTTTTCATTTTGAATTCTATACAGATTCCTTCATAGATTACAATTCAAGTTGTTTTATCAATCATTAAAATTAACAGTTAGAGCAAGCACTAATTATCTAATTGGAAATTTCTTAAACATGAGCCTCAGTTAGGTAGATGGGGTCACATTCAAGCTGCTCGCAACGGTGTTGCTTTGTACCCTATAGATATTTCATGATGAGCATGAGGAGAAAATTGGAACTATCATATCATATCTTTGTTGCTTCTCTTAGTGATATGCCTGGTATGTACGTTAGTGTATAGGAGAACTTGGTGCTTGTTTTGGGAAATCCTTTATAGCAACACATTCTCCTGATTTGTCAATGTTTTCTTTATGTCTAAGGTCATCTGCCACATTTCAAGTTTCAAGCACCAAGATCGTTCTAACCCCTAACTGTGGCCGACTAGAATATTTTATTCGGGAATATATCAAATGTATTTTTAGGAAGTTGGCTTGGCATGAGACGTAGTGCAGAGAGGATTTTCTAATTTTGTCCTCTCAATCTATGCATTCTTTTATTTTTTGTAAAGCCAATGTAATTTTGTAGTAGATATGAAAAAAATTGCTTAATGATTTAATCTTTTTAATACACCTCTAGAAGTTGCCTTCTTGAGGTCAATTTTGAGAAACCTAAATCTACATCAGGTGCCATGCAAATTCGCTAGATTTTATCAAATTTTAGGCTATATCAAAATGGGCCTCGCAAAATAATTTTACATAGAAGGTGAATTGTATGGCCTATCAGTGCATGTCAAGTGCCTTAATTGCAGTTCCCAATTCCCTGTTATAAAATTGGGATTATTTGTGAGTGATGTGCACCCAATATCTATTTAGTGGAGTTGGATTCTACTGAACATTATGTATTTTGGCATTTCTCATATTTAACTTTTCTGTAATACAGAAAATGTGCTCGATCTTTACTTGTATCATAAAGAATTATGTCATCAAATTGTCAAACAAGGTGACTAACACATGAGGTTGGTAGTACAAAATTACATTAATGTCCTAAAAAATTAAAGAATGGATTTCACAACATAAAAATGCAATGTGCTATAACATATAACTCACAAAACCATAATCAGGAGCTGGTGATAAATTGAATGGCTGTATGGTACTGCATGTGTGGCACCTTTTATGCTGAAATCAATCATTGTATTATTTTTGGCATTTTAACCTTATGGTGTTATATAATGTGTAATGTAGATCAAAGTTAAATATGTAGTTCTTTGGCAGCTGAAGACCACATTGGACTACATGGATGACATCCTTTTCAAGTTTAAATAAATTAGTGTCAATTTTCATTGTAACTATATGTTTTATAATTTTTGCAATTTAGATTAATGTTAAATTTGTAGTTCAAGTGCAATAAAATAAGCAATGGGCACTGTATGGCACACATGCAAGGAGTTACAATTCACCGTGGCTATTAGAGAATACAATGAGTGCCTGTCACGACAATAACCAATAGTATTCCACATTACACAAAGAAGCGAAGTTCCACTCAATGGTAGAGAACTGCACACATCAGAATATTGCATGTGGGGTGAACTTTATGATTTTAAATTTTGACCTTATTTGCATGCTATTTCCATAGCTATACATTTGAAGATTGACAACATTAGTTGGCTTTTGATTTGCATGCTTTTATGCAAAGTCTTGTTGAGTCTATTGGTGCAGAAACAATGACAATCACTTAAAATCATTGTTGTTGATGTGTAAGGGCATGACATAATTTGCTTCATCAAATTGTAAATGATGACACGCACACACAAAAACTAGGAAAGGTTAGTTTCTCCATTCATCAAATCTTGAGATGAATAGATTTAAAGGCCCGGAGCAAAGATGAAGGATGACAATAATCCAAATTGTTTGCCCTAGGATGATGAAATAATGTTAATATCATATTCTTTGAATGATATAGAAAGTGAAAAATGAATTGATACTTTGCCAATTGTGGATGGTAGAGAACTTGTGCTCTTGTAAGAGGTCAAAAGTTCAAATTTGTAGTGGGGAGGGGTTGTACACCTTATATTAAAAGCATTAATATAAGCACAATAAGAATAGCAATCGACCAAAGAATACTGTCCTAAATTTGAGTATTGTTGAGGTAGAGCGTGCTTCGAGTACTTGAACAGTAGACTTGGTGAGCTGACTGAAAGAGTCAACTCATTGAGGTGATTGGGTGGGAGTGACTTGGCGAGCTAACCTGGAGAGTTGACCTAGGGGATGGGCTTGGTGAGAAAACTTAAAGAGTCAACTTGGTGAGTGCACTTGAATTGTCGGCTTGGCGAGCAGACTTGGGGACTTGGTAGGACATGTGGGTGAGCCGACTTGGTGAGGTGACTTGGTGACATGAATTGGTAGGCTGGCTTGGTGAGCCGACCTTAAAGAGTCAACTTTGTGAGTGTACTTGAACAATCAACTTGGTGACATGACTTGGTGGGCTTGGCAAGCCGACCTGGTGTGCGTACTTGAATAGTAGACTTGGTGAGTTGACTTAAAGAGTTAACTCATTGAGGTGAATTAGTGGGCTGACCTGGAGAGTTGACCTAGGGGGCGGACTTGGTGAGCGAACTTAAAGAGTTGACTTGGTGAGCGTACTTGAATTGTCAGCTTGGCGAGCTGACTATGGGAGTCAGCTTGGCAAGCTGATATGGCGAGTCGACTTAAAGTGGCAACTTGGTGGTGCAAGTTGGTGAGATGACCTACTAAGTGTACTTAAAGACTAACCTTGATGAGGCACTTTGGTGGGGTGACTTGATGACAAAACTTAAACTGTCAACTTGGCGTGCTGACCAAGTGAGTTTACATGGTGAGCGAGCTTAGAGAAGCAACTGTATGGGGCAACTTCGTAAGTACACTGAGTGAGCCCACTTGCTAGGGCAAGGTGGTGAAACCATTGGGTGAGTTGACTTCATGAGATGACTTATGAGTCAACTCGTTGAGGTGACTGGGTGGGGGTGACTTGGTGAGCTGACCTGGAGAGTTGGCCTAGGGGGCGGACTTGGTGAGAGAACTTAGAGAGTCGACTTGGTGAGCATACTTCAATTGTCAGCTTGGCGAGCTGACTTGGCCGGGAGCCGGCCTGGTGATCTAACATGGTGAGTGGGCTTAAAGTGGCAACTTGGTGGGGCAAGTTGGCGAGCTGACTTAGCAAGGCCACTTAGAGATGTGACATGGAGAGCTGACTTGGTGAGCAAGCTCGATGAGTGGACCTAAAGATTGACCTTGTTGAGGTACTTTGGTGGGGTGACTTGATGACCGAACTCAAAGAGTCAACTTGGTGAGCATACTAGTGCATTTGGGTTCATTTTTTGACCTTCATTGATCAAATTTTCGACCCAATTTTTGACCAAATTTGACCAACCCATTGGTCAAAATTTATCTGGTCGAAATTTTGACCAACTCACTGGTACATGATTTGTCTCAATCATATAACTAATTATATATTTTTCATATTAGTTACTGTCAGTGTTTTTCAGGCATTCTATAAAATAGTTCACATGCCTTGCGTATGATATGACATTTTGCATGTATCCTGCACTCTCTCTCATCCGGCTAATGATGGATTACGTAGAGTGATCTGAAACCATGATGCTAAAAAACACACAATCAAATCCAAAATGAACTTGCACTAAAAATGGATTGTGGAAATCTGATATTGGTAAAATTGCATGCATGTCTACCAGGACAATCACAACTTAAACATATATTTGTCCTGGTAGACATGCATGCAAAATTAACAATATCAGATTTCCACAATCCATTTGTAATGCAAGTTCATTTTGGATTTGATTGTGCATGTTTTTTAGCATCATGGTTTCAGATCACTCTCCGTAATCCATCATCAGCTGGATGAGAGAGTGCAGGATGCATGCAAAATGTCATATCATACGCAAGACATGTGATTGTTTTATAGAATGCCTGAAAAAAAATTTACACCTATCTGTTGGTAGAAATTTCTACCTTCATTGGTCGAAATTTTTGACCTTCATTGGTCAAAATTTCTACCTTATCTGGTCAAATTTTTTGACCTTAGTTGGTCAAAATTTTGACCTTCGTTGGTCAAAATTTTTGACCTTTAGTGGTCAAAATTTTATACCTTCGTTGGTCGAAATTTCTAGCTTAATCCATGAAAATTTTTAACCCTCGTTGGTCAAAATTTCTACCTTGCTTGGTCAAAGTTTTTGACCTTCATTGGTCGAAATTTTTACCTTTTTTGGTCAAAATTTTTTCTTTCATTGGTCAAAATTTCTACCTTTATTGGTCAAAATTTCAACCAATTCCTACTAGAACTTGCACATGGCAATTGAGGTTTTTTGACCAATGTATTGGTCAAAATTTTGACCAACAGAAGGTTGGTCAAAATTTTAACCAAAAAAATTCCGACCAATGGGTTGGTCGAAGTTGGTCAAAGTTTGGTCAAAAATTGGGTCAAAATTTTGACCAATAATGGTCGAAAAATGGTCTCAAATGTACTAGTGATAGAGCAATGTGAAGTGAAGCCTCAAATTGGCTCATTAGTAGGCAAAGAATTTGGTCATGCACTTCATTCCAACACCACATATGTTTCAATTAGAAATGCCTATTCATAAATGGCCTTGCATTTATAGACTTGGAAAGCCAGGATACTCAAGCTGGGCATTATCCCTCAAAGTTCTCATTGAAATATATTAATGATCTCAACAAAACAACAAAAAGCTCACTGCCACCTTTGGTGAAGCAGTCTCACTCTTTTTACAATGAAGGACGATCATCTATAATCTAAGGTTTTAATTTAGCGAACAAATGGAGAGCTTCTGAAGGTACTGATTTCTTTCATGGAGTTCCTAATAAATCTCAAGGTTCTCATTTAGGTGACCAACTACTAGGAGGTCCATGAATAGACCCACTAATTTCCCAAATTGGCAAAAGGGCTTATTTCCCAATCAAAGAGAAGTGGAAATCCTAATGAATATAAAGTTATTGCAGATCAAATGGGTGCATCTCATTCACTGACAAATATAATTTCTTCTAGAGACTTTGGTTTAAATGGAGATTGTTAGTTCCCAAACATGTACTAGTCAAGTAGATGACCAAGATGTTGCATGAGTAAAGGGGATACTAGTCTATTAAGGTATCTTTATGAACCCACTTGCATTCCATTACTATTTTTTGAGTGGCTAGCTAGTTGCTTCGGTGTGGGATTTCTATAATATATAATATCCTTATATAAGGACATGCTATATTTTGTAACATTTTCTATTGTAAAGGATTAGTGACCAATATCTATAATGTCCCTTTTTGAGACTAAATAATAGAACTATTAAAATTGCAAAGCTTCCATGTTGTTGTAATGGAGATTATGTGCAATATCATTTTGCTAACTTTGATTTGGTCAATAATACTATATACATATGTAAGAATAATCTGGTTCTTAATTGTCTTACTATTATGAATGACTTATTGCCTTTAATTTAAAAAAATCTTTGTTGTACACAATAACCAATATTAGTATTCCTTTATATTTTTTATTGGTTAATGTTCATAAATTTAATATATATCCTTCAATGATGTGCCTTTTCTTTATTGGATAAACTTGCTTTAGATTCTCAGAATGACTGTTTATTACCTACTAGAGGGTTGTGTCTCTTCAGTGTCTCCTCAAGAGTGCCATCTCTTCCATGCATCCCCTACTCTCTCTCTCTCTCTCTCTCTCTCTCTCTCTCTCTCTCTCTCTCTCACTCTCCATTTCTCTATCCCTCTCTCCCTATCCCACCTTCTCCCATCCCCCCCCCCCCCCCCCCCCCCTCTCTCTCTCTCCCTATTCAATCTAACAAACCAATTGGATCTACTCTACATTTTAATGTCTCAAGTATTTCCTGATGGTCTAACTTGTGAACCTTCCAAAGTGTCTTATTATGTGGTTTTACACCATATGTTATCAAGTGGACATTTGATGAGACAACAAGGTTTGAATAATGAAGAATCTTCCTCTCTATTTTTCAATCCTCGAATAACCACAAGTTAGGGTTCTTTATAGAATATGGTCTAAGCTATGTGTTCATTACAACCACCACAATGATATGGTACTCTAAACCTTCACCATCTATAACTGAGTGATCCAATTTTTTTAGCCTAGACACAATGAAAGAAATAATAATCTGTCCCTTCTTCATTGTCTTTAGGTGCAATAATAATAGAATCATGGCCTATAGTGACAAATGTACAAGATGCAATCATTATTTCAGCAAATACTTAGGTAAAAGTTATAAAGTTACATATTGAATTTACAAAGATATATATATATATATATATATATATTACAAGGTTGCACTAGATCAAACAAGCGATCAAAGTCAATGGATGAATCCAACTCTACCATTTCTAATGCTTGTGGGGATGATAGGTGTCAATTGGGTCCAAAACCCATATATCCTAATTGTCCACCCATTCAATTGACTCATACTCATCCTAATTTTCCTCTGCACATGATGGACAATAGCATGCCATTCTATGTGTGTGGATACTCCATGAACCTGCATCAAAGCTTCTAAAAGAGTGCAACTCACTTGATCCTATTAGTGTGCAACAATCCTCATATGGTGCAATGTTAGAATTATCTATCAACAAAAAAAATCTACAAACCATAAACTTACCTTACACCATTAGAAAATGGATTTTGCATCTATCAATATTGCTCCATCTTTGTATTTTAGTTCTTCATGAGCTAAGTCTCTTTTGATGCATGCTCCTATACTATCGTGCTCTCCCTTTCCATGACCAACCTTTGTGAAATTTCATAAATATTGAATTCTAGACAACTTGTGCATCCTACTCAACCAATAGAAAATCTATGTATTCTTCAATTGAGATGTACAATTGTTTGACAAAATAATGCGCTGGTGATATGGTATGGCTCTATTAGCCAAATCTCCATAAAATAATTGAAAATGACCATGTACAAACATTGTAGAATGTGATCAATAATAGCTAATGTAAAATGGTACTCCCTCAATATCTTCCTATCATCCTCTGTACTTGTAGGTGAATGCATGAATGCTATGTGAACAAATATGGAAACCTGTTGAGAAGTATAATACTTTTCTTGCACCTCATTTTGTGATTTTAGTGTGTAGTTCTCTATGAAGTCTACAACCAAAATAGTGGTATCAAGTGAAAATGTATCCTTGCACAATTTGAATTGCAAATCTATCCATCGAGCTCTATGTGTATGCCTTGCATACTCATAAATAATCTTTTCACAAAAAATCTTCATGAACTCATACACTAGAATATTTTCAATGACTAAATCACATCTTTAACCCTGTTTCCCATCTTTTAGAGCATATGTCACTATCTTATATTTTTCATAATCTACTATTTTATTTCCAATTGCATGTGTACTACCCATATGTTCACAAGTTGATAAAATCTGCAAAGAACCACAAAATAAGCATGTACCAACCAAGCATGACGTCTTGTAAAATTGTTGATTGTCCCCTATTTCACATAAAATGTTGGATATGAATTCCCTTGAACATATAGGTGGCTCATTCATGTCACAATACTGCAAAACAAACTTAGAATGTAAAAACACACATATATATGCCTAAAAACATCAAAATGGTTAGAAAATTCAATATGTATCCTACAAGAAGTTGTGTGTGTGTGTGATTTATCTTCACATAAAAAGGTTTACCCATCTCAAAAAGTTTTTGACTTATTCAAATTTGAGGATAGACACCAATAAATTTTGCAAAAAATTGTGTTTGAGTTGAGTCTAAAAAATGTTTTGCATGTGGATCATGATTTAGGCTACCAATCCTCCTTACAACACCTCTTTTATTAGGAAAAACCCACATGTTATTTGTCCAAAAATCTTCAATCAATGATTTCAAATCTTCACTAATTTCTTTATCCTTTCATAGTAGTCTACCACTAAATATCCACAACTCATTTTTTGCTAGATCTTCCAATCTTTCATGCCTTACCATGGCTCTCCTTAGAGTACCTCTACCAATTTTCAATGTTTTGCTTGTCTTTCTCATGAGTCAAGATTTCTTTATTTGGGTACTTAATATTATCAATTTAAGCACACGTTTTGTGATATTACTATCTTTGGTACGTGATTTAGAACCTAGTTTGTCATATGCACTCATTAGATTCTTTACAATACTTTTTTCATTTGAATCATCCATCATTCTTAGGCCAATAATCTTCATGATGGACCTAAATTTCAAATTTCTCATCATTTCAACAACTAATTGGCATTGACCTATAATATTTAATCCTTCAAAGAATAACCTCCACATACGATTAACTTTTCTTGACAACTATGCTTGCTAATCTTGTTAGGCATTGATTTCACTATTTTAGTATCAATATCAATCAAATATTTTGGTCTTCTAACACAAATTGTAAAAGGTGTTATAATCTCTTCCATTTCTTCAACATTTTGAACATTAACATAAGGTTGAGTGTTTTGTGTAACTTGAACCAAAGATGATGTGCCTTGGCAATAAGATGCAAAAGATGGAATATCACCTACTTGATATGTTGATGTTGTGCCTTCAACATGACATGATGGAGTGTGTACATTATCAGATATAGAAATTAGTGTCTCTTCAACATGAGATGATGATATGACTCCAACATTGGAAGATGGTGTAGCTTCACAACTCAGTTGTCTTCTTGAGCATAAGAGTCTCGTTCATTCTCTTTGTCTTTCCAATTCTTCCTCTTTGTTTCTTTGTATTGGTGGTTCATGTTCCTCTTTGAATGAAAATTCTTCATTATTGCATTATAATTTTCTTTGTTTAGGTAGTAAGTTCATTTTTCTCTTTTAATTGCCAAATCTCTCTCCCTCTCTTCCATTTTTTGAGTTTTTGGTTTCTTCCTTGGCATGATGATGATTTTTATATGTCAAGTTATTCAAACATCTGAACTACTTACAATTTGTAAATTAAAAATCATTCAAATACATATATAAATTACAATTATATCAATGAATACAAACTATATATTAAACAACTTGTCAAATTTCTAACCATTTCCAAATAACAATTCATTTAAAGGTACAAATTTCAATGAATTCACTATATATTAAACAACTTGTCAAATTATAATGAAATTTTTCTCTATAGTAAAAAGGAATATTTAAAAAGGATGCACTAACCTTTTCTATAGAAAGAATGTTCAAATAGCCTTCAAATATTATATCCAATGATTGAATTTGTGTTTGTTGGCTTCCAATAGCACGAAAGAATGTTCAAATAGCCTTCAAATAGTGTATCCAATGATTGAATTTGGTGTTTGCTAACTTCCAATAGCATGAAACTTGTGTTTTCTATTAGAACAATAGAATAGACAATAGACAAAAAAAAGAATATGGGTTAGTAGGGACCCAAACTTTTGTTATAACCATTTTTTGGTGTTTTCATATAGTGCATACACACTAAAAAGTGCACATGCACTATAGTACATACACACTATTTGAAATCTCCCTCCTTCCCTCCCTCCCTCCCTCCCTCTCTCTCTCTCTCTCTCTCTCTCTCCATTTTTCTATCCCTCCTTCCCTATCCCACCTTCTCCAATCCCCTACTCTCTCTCTCTCCATTTCTCCCTCCCTTTCTCCCTATCCCACCCTCTCCCACCTCAAATCTCTCTCTCTCTCTCTCTCTCTCTCTCTCTCTCTCTCTCTCTCTCTCTCTCTCTCTCTCTCCCCCTCCCCCCTCTCCCTCTCCCTCTCCCTCCCTCCCTCTCTCTCTCCCATCCTCTCCCATCCCCTACTCTCTCTCCCACCCTCTCCCATTCCCTACTCTCTCTCTCTCTCACCCCCTCCAATACTCTCTCTCTCCTTCCCTCCATCTCTCTATCCCACCCTCTCCCTCTACCTCTCCCACTCCATACTCTCTCTACCTCTCCCACTCCCTACTCTCTCCCTCTCTCCCTCTCTTTATCTCTCTCTATTTCTCTGTCCCCATCCCACCCTCTCTCACACTCTCTATCATTATCCCATCCCCTCTCTCTCTCTCACCCTATCCCACCCTCTCCCATCCCATACTCTCTCTCTCCCCCACCCTCTCCCATCCCCTACTCTCTCTCTCTCTCCCATCCCTACTCTCTCTCCCTCTATCTCTCTCTATACCACCCTCTTCCATCCCCTACTCTCTCTCTCCTTCTCCCACCCCCTACCTTCTCTCTATCTCTCTGCCTCTCTCCCCTTATCCCACCCTCTTCCATCCCCTACTCTCTCCCCCTCCCTCTCCCCCACCCTCTCCCATCCCCTACTCTCTCTCTCTCTCTCTCTCTCTCTCTCTCTCTCCCACCCTCTCTCTCTATCCCACCCTTTCTCATCCCCTACTCTCTTTCTATCCCTCTCTCTCTCTCTCCCCCTCTCTCTCTCCCCTTATCCCACCCTCTCCCATGCCCTACTCTCTCTCTCTCTCCCCCCCCTCTCTCTCTCCATTTCTCTAGCTAAATATCTCTCCCACTCCTCTCTTTTACTTTATATTTCTCACACACATATTCTCTCTCTCTCTCTCTCTCTCTCTCTCTCTCTCTCTCTCTCTCTCTCTCTCTCTCTCTCTCTCTCTCGCATCCCTTACTTTCTCTCTCCATTTGTCTCTCCCTCTCTCCCTATCCCACCCTCTCCCATCTCCTACTCTCTCCCCATTCTCTACTCTCTCTCACTCTCTACCCTCTCTCCTTCTCTCCTTACCTCTCTCCTTCCCTCTCTATTGAAAATTAGGCTTACAAAGTGTGTGCTCACTATAGTGTGTACACACTATGTAAGCTTTAATTTAAAAATTCTTTACATAACATGCATGCCCTATGGCACACCCACACTATTTAAAGCTTTGGATTCTATCAAGCCTAAGGCTTGGATTTTCCTTGGGGATCCAACCCAAAGGTTTGGAGTCTCTAAATTGGTCTGAGACATGTTTTGTAGCAAACATACAAAATATGATTGATTTTTCTGTCAAAACCCAACATGTGCTAATTGGGGTGTATATTTTAGCTTGTTCATTGAATTTCATAGCTTAGGTTTTTAGAAACTAGACTCCATTCTACACACTTTGAAAAAAATAAGTTTTGATTTTAGATTAGTTTTCAATCATTTCTAGGGGAGCATATAGTTATTTCACATTTTTGAGATGTGCCCAATAGCAAAGTTCATAAAAAAATAGAATTACCAAAAAAATTTGGGATAAACTAAATGGTGTTAGGTAAATTTTAACTAGAGCAATTAAATAATTAAAAAAAAAGTTCAAATTTTAGGGGGGCCACACTCTGCACTTTGTTATGATTTTTCTAAAAAAACAATGCCACTTTTTGTGGCCCCCTTTTTTGAGGACCTAAAACTAAACCATTTTGAAAAATAATTAGTAGTTTAGAAACTAGATTCAAAAGACTACTACTTTTATTTTTTATCATATCTTAAAATTTTTAGTGTAACTATGTTTAAATTCTTGTCAAAGTTCAGCAATTGTTGATTTTAGAAAAAAAGTGGCCACTTATACCCCCCCCCTTTTGGCACCATAATTTAGTGCACTTATCCTTGTCAAATATAAAAAAAACTAACAAAGATAGATTACAAAGAAACTTTAATAAAACCCCACTCCAACTACAATTGGTGATACTTAATTATGGAAGGAATCGTACTGACCACATGTACCACTGAGGGAGGTTTTTTGATTTTTGGGAAACCTTGGGATCTTATGATGGGTTTTTGATACCTTAAAAATTTCATCTTGGGTGAAATTTTTTGTGGAGAATCAAATTGCTTTTAAGTATTTGCAAAGGGGTTATATTGTTTGGGTGAAAGCTGTGTGTAGGAGACGATGTTGATACCAGACACACCTGAGAAATTTGGGTCAAGGTGTCAATTTCATGGAAGTGTAGAAGTGACCAGAAGGTGCATTTGACATGTATGCATATGGTCAAAGCATCCACCGCCATTATTGATCTTTGCATAAAAAAGTTGCTAAAAAAAAATGTTCCTTACTTCTGTGTTTTTTAAAGTTGTTTCTTTTTATAAAGATGTTGTTTGCTCCTATTACTACGTGCAAAGGTTTTGTAGGTTTTGTTTCCTCAAATTGAAATGAAGCCAGAATACAACTTACTTCCTGCTAGGGGTAGAAAGGGTGAGCGATTAGACATTGTTAAAGATAAGTGATGTCAGATTCTCATAATCCAAGATAATGAATTCTTTTTTCTCGGTTTGATTGTGTAGCAATTTTTTACCATCAATTGTTAAAAAAATGCTACACAATCGAACCTGAAAACAAGAATTAATTGTTAAAGATTTATTGAATTGGTTAAGAAAATAAAAATATAAATAGAGATTAATATATGCATATCGATTCACTAGTCAATTGTTCAATAGAAAAAATAAACCCAATACAAGGGGAATAGATGGGTATGCATCAAAGAGCCAGTGGAAAGAGCTAGGTCTTTGAACATATATTGGAGGAATAAAACTATAAACAATAAATTGCCTAAGTCTATACATCCATATTTTGTTATCCTAATCATGCCAAAAATTACTTTTCAATTGAATCCTTCCCCAATACCTTATTGAAGTTGTCTGAGGCTTCCTCTAACTCCTCTAAAGAAAATGGGAAAGACCATGTGCTCCTAGCTTTAGATAGATACCCTTACATAGAAATTGGTAACTAGTTAAATACACCGAATTTGGAAATGAAAATGATTTTTCTCAAACATAGAAACATAAAGATCAAAGGGACATTTTGTTGTCAGAATGATTTCTTGCTAGAACAATATTCAAATCAATGTAACACCACATAAAATGGGTAACAAAAAAAACATAGTTCTAGAATCAAAGTTAATTAATGTTAATTGATCTTCTTAGAGAAATTTACACACTTGCTAAAGCAAGTGAAGTTAAGAAAAATTTACAATAAGTGTCTTTCTACGTTTATTGCAAATGGTGTTATCCAACTATAAGAACTTATAATGGTCTACAAATATCCTTACACATTTTTTCATAATGTTTCATAAAGGAAAAACAATATTCCTTACCACAAAAAAGATAAGAACAAGATTCCTTCAAATGAGATTACAACTAACTAGAAAGGAAGGAATATAACCAAAAATCAGTACTTGAGCTTCACTCATTCTATAGAATCAAAAATTAGGAATATGAAACAACATTTTAAAGTATTATATATTAGACTAGGTAGATTCAAACGACAATATTACACAAAAGAGGTCATATCAATCTGTCATATATATATGTTTGTACATTTACTCGAGAGGATAAAAAATATAGTATAATGCCATTCTAATTATTCCCAAGGATCAAGAAAGTAATTTTTTTTAGAGATTCTTAGAATACTAACACAAATAATGCAATAGTGGTAGATTCAAATACTAATCTACACATGTAATAGGGCAACCTAACCTTGATTTTGATAAAATACTCTACAACCTTGAGAAAAATATTCAATGTTTTAATGAATTAAAGTATTTAGGAATTGAAACTTTTTGTAAGAGACAAATTGAAATATAAATTTAAGAGGAACCAAAAATGAAAAGTTATGGAGTGTTTCTCTTTAAGAATGTATTTTTGTTTGTCATTATTGTAGCAATCACAATAAAAAAAAATAGTGTAACTTGCCTTCCCTAACAATAGCTATGACCGCTAAAACAATGACAATTTTCTATTTATAGGTTTTGTGAATGGACATTGACAAATGAGTGGCTTGACAATGATAGTAACTTCTTTGAGTCTAAATATTGTTAATTTTACAATTTCCTTCAATGTTGATCTTTTTTTCATAAGAAATAGTCAATAGACATGAAGGTAACCTCCATGTCAAAATATTTTTCAAAAGATCCACAAACCTTAGTGTATGACTAGAAGATAGGTTTTGAGGAATAACCCCCCTAAATGAACTACCTACAAAATTTATGACAATAATGGTTTGCAAAGAAAATAGGAAGCATGAAGGTGAGTTAGTCTGAGTATTGTAAAATTGACCAAAGTATTCTAGTTGTTTTAGTATACTCAATCCTATTTTTAATGATAACCTAGTTTCTTACTTTACTTGAATGTACATCCAGAATTGGAGCAATTCCCTTGTGGTGACATTTGTCCCAACTTTGAACTTTTAGCAAGTGATATATCCATTGTTTACACTACAAAGTCAAATTAAAACTCAATCAACTGCATGATTTCAAACTTTTAATTTTTAAGTAGATGATATGAATGCAAACATTAAAACTGGATTTTAATAGCATTGAATTATAAAATTATAATCACTAAAAATAATTGCACCAATTAAAATATTTACTGAAGAATTTCATCATCAAATATAGTACCACAGGTTTGCTCCTCCACAACATAAATCATATTCTCATTGCATCCCTTATGAAAACCCAAACCTTGATTTGTTTCACAAAGGGCATGAACATGACAATCAACAATTTATTTATAACTAGAATGATTTTCAATTAAATAGAGGGGAGAGAGTTTTTCTGGAGCTATAAGATAGATTGTGTCATTGATCATGCTTATTTGGGAACACGATAATATTTATATATTTATTAAGACTTCCCAAAATTTCACAATTTTAGTCAAAAATAAATTTAAGACAACTAATTAATTTTAATATTCAATTTCTCATATAAGAGCTCTTTGAGAACATTAACATTTATTAAAGAAATAATAGATTAATATTAAAAAGATAAAATAAACATTAGGTAAGATAGAAAGAATGAAACACAATTAGGCCACATATATATGCTCCATCCTTGCATATATCCACATAGTCCTCGATTGCAATAGCAAGAGATGCGATTTTATGATTGTGCCTCTTAAATGAGCACTATGAATTGATACAAGTAAATTGTATTGCATCATTTTGACCCCTCTCTTTGAACACTTTGAAATTAATTCAAAGAAAACAAAAATATCTCTATTTACATAGAAAGTATGTTTCTATTTTTACTAATGTGTCATTTGTTGAGGTTGTAGTCCTTACATCTAATGACTAGTGAGTTTCATTCACTCTGTAATAATTTTTGAACACAAAGAATAAAATCACACAAAAATTAGACATTTTTTTCATTCAAACCACTCAATATTCTATGGTAGAAAATGGTAAAATTTGAAAATAAATATTTAACTATTTAACATATCTAGTATAGGAATCAAAATTTAGTAAATGATGTTTAAAAAATCATAAATTTCCCATCATTTGTCATGTCCCCTCTTTCATGCTATTTCTTTTGGCGCCTGATTAATCTATCTCCACATCTAGATAGATTAATGACATTACCAGTTAGGATCCTTGCCAGTCACAAGGGAAGATTTGTCTTAAGTTCATCATTTAATGTCTTAAAGTACTTTAATAAAGTTACTTTATGTTTTATTAAGACATTCACTCTATAAAGTGACTTAAGTGACTAGAAGACAAAATTGGTGTTTTATCCTACATCTCTTATTCCAACAATCTTCCCTCACTTCGAAGTTATAAATAAGAGGCTTAGTTTTGGGAAAGACACATGAATGAATATATGAAAACTCTTCAAATCCTAATGGTCACCTAAAGTGTGACTAGATTCCTCCTAAGGATAAAACCCCTTATGGAAGGTTGGTGAACCTAGATGCAAACCTAGCAATCACACATCATATTTGTAGAATTAAAGTTCAATTTTGAGGTTTTAAGTGTATGAAGGAAGTTGGACATAGACAGAAGGCAGATTGGCATAATGCACAGAACACCAGCAGTTGACCCAGGTTTGGGCATCAAACAGAGAAGCTCTTCATATTATCCAAGTTAAAACATTATGTCCGAAAGAACCTCCTTGATTTCTAGTTTACACTACCTACGTCTGTACTATTATATTGCAGAGTAGAGTTCTAGAATACGACAGAAGGGATTGCCAGTCGGTTATGGTTATTAGTGGGAGCCATGTATGAACTCAGTGGGGTTGGGCCGTGGTGCATCAAAACCGGCACACAAGTAGAGTGGAGGATTTGCAAGATACCATTGTCCAGACAAAAGGATGGGTGTTGTTATCTGCAGTAAAGAGACCCCACACATCCATAGCATTCAACATTATCTGCGGGTGACTGAAGTTTGTGAGTAGCTGTGATACAGTCGGGACTGGTAATAGAGGCACCTGATAACTGAATCATTGCACCCAGAAAATGAAGGTAGACGTTGGATTGATATACAACTTAGTCGGCTCCCAACAAGGTCTCTCATCTTTGGAAATTGGGTTTGTACCAAATAAAATCATTTTGTAACTTTACCTTCAGTATGTTGATTTCTTATTATACGCAGTGACAGTCATGGTATGCAAAGTGTTTTAAGACTTGGGTTCACTGTCATAAAATATTAAATGTATTGTTCTCATTTGGTGACAAAATTTCATTGATTATCATAATTAGTTCACAATAGAGTGTGGTTAAACAATAGGGTGATAGTACTATGGTAGATTGCTTGATATTGCTTAATTGATAACTGTTTGGCATAATTCCTATTAGTTCTAAATTCATTGTTTCTTATCAAATCCGACAAATAACATTACATCATTTTGTCATTTTATGTTATTTTATCATAAGATAGTAATTTTATGTTATTTTATCACAAGATAGCAATGTTTGTTCCACATAATTATTGCTTGATAAATTACAATGTCTTCATCTCATTTATTGTCCTCCTATTACTTTTTGACAATATCTTGTTCTAAAAATGGGTTGTATATCTATTTTAGACCTTTCTCATTACATTGATTCTCTTTTTGTATGGCATTGCCTTCATAGATTATAAAAAACTGTGTTTTATACATTGACACTATCTTACATTGTGCCACATTATTCTAAGACACAATCTTGCACTATTTCTTCTCTAACCTTATTGACTTGCTACTTGTGCAACACAATCACTTAGAAATGATGCACTAAAAGATACCTCTATTGATATGCATGATCTTTTTGGATTCGATTGTGTGTATAATTTTTAGCATCGACATTTCAGATCAGACTCTGTGATCCATCATCAAGATAAGAGAATGAAATAATTGATTCTTAACATCTCTAGTTGTTTACATTTGAAACAATTTTCCCTCCCATGAAGGGTCTCAATGAATTTGATTAGGTTTCCACAATTCTATTTTTGACATACATGATCTTTTTGGAGTCGATTATGTATATAAATATTAACATTGATGTTTCAGATCAGACTTTATGATCCATCATCAGGATGAGATAATGAAAGAATTGATTCTTAACATATCTAGTTGTTTACATTTGAAACAAATTTCCATCCCATGAAGGGTCTCAATGAATTTTATCAGGTTTCCACGATCCATTTTTGACATACATCATCTTTTTGGATTCAATTGTGTATATAGTTTTTAGGATCAATGTTTTTTTATCACACTCTATGATCCATCATCAGGATGAGATAATGCAAGCATTGATTCTTAACATCTCTATTTGTTTACATTTGAAACAATTTTCCCTCCCATGAAGGGCCTCAATGAATTTTATTAGGTTTCCACAATCCATTTTTGACATACATGATAACTCTAGATTCGATTGTGTATATAATTTTTAGAATTGACATTTCAGATCACACTCTATGGTCTATCATCAGGATCAGAGAATTCAAGAATTGATTCCTAGCATCTCTAGTTGTTTACATTTGAAACAAATTTTTGTCCCATGAAGGGTCTCAATGAATTTTATTAGGTTTCCACAATCCATTTTTGACATACACAATCTTTTTGAATTCGATTGTGTATATAAATTTTTAGTATCAACATTTCGGATCCATCATCAGGATGAGAGAATGAAAGAATTGGTTCTTAACATCTCTAATTGTTTACATTTGAAAAAACTTTCCCTCCCATGAAGGGTCTCAATAAATTTTATTAGGTTTCCACAATCCATTTTGACATACATGATATTTTTGGATTCCATTAGAGGCTCTTCTCTACTTTTTAAACTTTGTGTGTTCCTATTATTGCTGCAATATACATGTATCCTAGAGTTTAATGCTCTTTCTCTTCATTTAATGAGAACACAAACTCCTCTTGATCATCTTCATCATTTTCTTTTCCTATAGGTGTATCATATGATTCAAACAAAATTGCATTGAACTACAAAGGTTGTTCCTCCATGATTTTGGGAGGTTCATTTGAAATATCATTGTACCCATATCCATTTTCACTTGAACTCATACCTAGAATTTACCATTATTCTCATTGTTGATGTTATTGTAGGGGCCATAATTTATGCTCTAATCTTGAGAACAATTATTTGGCAACAAGTTATCTTGGATGATTCCCTTGGTTTCTTGAGGAATTTAACTATATTTTGATGAGTTTATTGGATAAAATAGACACTGTCTTCTTCATGGCCTCAAAATCACAAGCCATATTGTTGCCAAGTTTAGTAGGTAGAGAAGTCTTTTTCTCAAAGAATGTAGTCTTTTGGCACCCATGCCTTGAATATGTAACTGTTAGCATTGGAGCTATAGTAACCTATTGTAGTAAAGGTACTAGATTAAAAAGAGGCATTTCATTGTGTGTAGTAGGAGCTCTTGCTAGAAATGGTGGTATGGTTGCTGCATTATTCAAAATGAAGGAAGACACAAAGTTCCCTCCACTATGGGGATCTACATGCTTTGTGAATGTAGCAATCTCTTTGAAGAGCTTCTCAAGGGTATCGATGCCTTTGGGAGGGAGCCTTCTTTAGAAAATAGAAGTTAATGAATCTAATGTTCCCAAATAGATCTGGATGGAAGCCTCTTGTGGCACAATGTAAGGAGACTCCAGTATTTGATACATCCTATAGAAGCAATGATTAAAATGTAAAATAGACTAATGGGGATCCCTCTTAATTGAGATGAACTAATCATGTAGGATAGATGGATCATTGTAGACCTTGAATTCTACCATAAAATTTCTCTTGAAAGAGTTCCAATATGTGATTGATGCTAGTGGTAGATTGAGGTACCAATTGAATGTTGTTTCCTCCAAAGTGTGAGGGAATAGACGAAAAATCAAGTCCATTTAATGAATCTACTTTTGGTTGTAGATTTATTTGAAAAAATTAATATGCTCTTCCTCTATTAATGATTCTCCATAGACTAACCATGGACATTAATTTTTAGGATTTTTTGGCAAGTTGTGTAGTGGATGAGTTAGGTTCAATGGTGAGCTTTGGGTATTGAAGAAAGCCATGGTGCTGGTAGCTAACTTTTCTCTTGGTAAGGGCTAAGAAAAATGGTGTGGAGAGAGGTATTAGAGTGTAATGTAGATGATGATGATGGAATGTGTGGCATAAGTGGATGGAGTTTGGAAATCCCTTTGTCACCGTGAGACTTACCAAACTGGTTGAGTTATAGAAACTCACATTTTTTGGGAGAAGACCTCAATGATCTTTGAAAGGGAGATGATGGATCAAAATTTTCAAGTTTGTGCATCTCTAGAGAAACAAACAAGCATACCTTTGCACTTGCACACCTATGCAACTATGCACCTTAGTGATTTCAAAACTTTAGACTTAGAAAATTGCACAATTCAACCCTCCTAGTGCCAGTTCTTTTGAGTGGTCATGTTTCACGATGCCAATGACCAAAATACTTACAAACATACTCTTGAAAAGGTGATCAAATTAACCAACTCCAAGGTTTTAGATGATTTTTTTTTTGACCTAGCTCAGTTGAAGATAAATGTGAATGTTCACAAGTAGGCCTTTGCTGGTAACTTTAAACTTGCAAAAAAACTCTACGAGAAGGTGACCACAAATTGATATATTTTGTGTTTTTAGATCTCTTAATGAATACAGGTTATAACCATGTGTTCAAAATAAAATAACAAAGTTAGGGTGAGAGGAATTCTAAAGAAATTACTAAAAATGAAATTCCTAATGGACATAAGTCAAAGTAACAACACTTCTATGATTTAAATCTTCGAAAGGACTAGGTAGAAAGCCAATGAAATTAGGATCAATGCATTTTCAACTCCATAGATGCAATTGTCAAAGAAAATGATGAAAATTGTATGATGTTTCACAATTCATCAAACTATGCAACCACGGAAAGTATGTGCACATGAGACAAATCTCTATGTAAGAACTCAAGGGTGATCCTTTCTCTAATTTGTCACAACAAAGGATTTCTTTTGCAAATGAAAAACACTAGAACTAATTGATCACACAAGCATTAACATACAATAAAACTCTTAGCTCCATCACTATTCGTGAACACAAATTCATAAAGGAAACACACATTCCAACAAGAAACACTATTTAGAAAATGAGAGAGACAAAATCATACTTTATTGCATCAAAATACCAACCTTAAATACATATTTCATCTTTGTATATATAGGAGACACCATCCTTAATGGAATTTTTGGATCTAGGGCTCTTTTGCTTCCACAAAACATGCTAAAATGGCTAATTTTAAATAAATTCTATACATATAGACTCCTAACTAGGTGCTAGGAAATCCTACACTCTTTATTTTGTTAATTAAATAGTGCATGGACCTTTACATGATTGATAAACTCATAAATAAGAAGAAGATAAGAAGAGATAAGACTTGGGATGATATGGGAATCCTTGGGGCTTCTAAAAATGTAAACTCAACCTCCTCTGTGTGTCTCTATTAGTCAAACTACAACCAAAAGGCTTTTTTAGTGCATGAAATGCTAAAAAAATAAAACTAGTAATTGATTGTCAACATAAATGCAAGTGTTTTGTAATTGGTGCACTTGCACAGCTTGGGACTTGTGCACCTAGTGTACTTTTGCACCTTTGGAGACAGTGACTTCTACCAAAACTTTAAAACCACATTAGCACACCTTCAAACCTTTGCACCTAGTGCACCTTTGGAGATAATGCCTTTTACCAAAACTTTAAATTTTGCACATGTACTCCTGTGCCCCTTAGGTGATGTGTATAAAGTGCATAGGTCCTCCAAAATTAAAGTTCTCAAATTTGAAAATGATTTTTGGGTTTTTCTCAAATGGGGTCTAAGACTACTCTTGTGTACTTATTTTTGATGTTTTTTTTAATGATTTATGCCCTCTTTATAGTCCAAAATTTGCATGGACTTGAGCTCCTTGTTTTTCTTAAATTTGAACTCCTAAGGTGCATGTGTTGAATCTTGGCATAAGTAGTTTCATAAGCTAAGGATCTTGTTCAGGTTCATGTGTCTAACCTTTGTATCTTTGACCTATGAAAATCATGAATTGAAACTTGTGTAAGACTCCTTTGAAGGTGAAGGTTACCAATTTAGGTGAGATCTCTTTTATTGCCAATGATGAAGATGCCATGATAATGTACACAAAACTAATGGGGTATGTGCAAGATAATGGTCAACCAAACTATGGCCTTAAGTGGCAATGAAAAACCAACAAATCAGGGTTATGTAAACTCGACACATAATTTTAAAGTGGTTCTAGAATTTATATCATAAAGTTGTAAGAAAAAAATCAGTAGGAAATTGAATGCAATTTCTAAACTACTAGGTCTGATCTGGAGAAAAAATTATTTGATTGGACAAAAATTCAGATTTTAATGCAGTACTACAAAAATTTTAAGGCGAAAATAAAAAGTGGGTGTATGTCTGACCACCTTAATCAAAATCAAATTATAATATTTTTTGATATAAGTTTAGATATAAAAAGTAGACTCATGCCCAGATGTGATGCATCTTTTTGGGTATTTTTATTCCAAATAACTAATTAATTATAAATTTTTACTCTACTATTTTAGAATTAAAAAAATCCTATGCCTAACCACCTTAACTAGTTCAAAAAAATTCAAAATTAAATTTTTCTTTTTTGTCCTTATAGTAGTCAAAGCATAGAATGTGACACATCTTTTTGATTTCAAAAATCTTATACGATTTGAAAGTTATAACTATTTTTCAATCAGTGTGTCAATCAACACTTTGTAGCTAACTCCATTAGAAAATAAGTCTTAATTACTTACTAAACTCATAATTTGACAAGCATTATATCACTAGAAATTTGAGAATGTTCTCAAGAAACCCTTTTCATTTCATCAAATTTGGATGAAAAAAAAGTAATTAGCTACATTCTTGAAGTAAAAAACACACAACAATAGGCATCCAAAGAAAAACCAAGCCTAATTGGGTACCTAATAGTATCATAGACATGTTCCCAAATTAGGTACCCTTTCCCAATTTGGATACCTATTCTTAAATTGGATACCCTTTTTTTTTAATTAATTAATTTTTTTAAAGTTTAAAAATTATTATTTTTCAATTTAGTTTATAATAGTATGACCCCTTTATAGGATCCTTAATATTTTTTGAAAGGCTTTAGGATGCTTAACCATACATATAATGGTTCCAAAGGATCAAAAGGGGTCATAGAGTACCCTTTGACACTCTTTGACCCATTCAATCACAATATGTGTGCTTATGGGTCCTAGGACTCCTAACCACATAAATGATGTGATCTAAGGACTCAAAATGGGCCTTAGAATACCTTATGATCCCATTTGACCCATTAGATGACATTAAGTGTGCTTAGGAGTCATAGGATACTCTACTACCCCTTTTGATTGATTTGAACACATAATGTATGTTCCTATGACCCCTAGGAATGTATTTTCTTGTTTGATGGGTCAAAGGAGCCATAGGGAACTTTATGAACCCATTTGACCCATTCAAACACATAATTAATGTCCCTAGGGGAGGACCCCTAGGAACATATGTTGTCATATAATCCATCAAAATGGGTCATAGGGTACTTTATTACCCCTTTGAACTCATTTAAACACATGATATATGTACGATAAAATCCTAAGACCCCTAGGAACATATGTTCCCATTTAATGGTCAAAAGTGGTCATAGAGCATCCTATGACCCCATTAGATCAATTGAGACACATGTTATATGTCATTAGGGGTCCTAGTACCCCTCAAAATATGTGTCAACATAATACATCAAAAGGGGTCATGGGATATTCTATGACACCTTTCAACTCATTCAAACACATTATATATGTTAGGGGTCCTAAGACCCCTAGGAAAATATGATATCATTTAATGGGTCAAAAGGGGTCATAGGGAACCCTATGACCACATTCGACCCATTCAAACACATGCTATGTCTCCCTAGGGATCTTAAGACCCCTAAGAGCATGTGTTATCATATAATGGGTCGAGAGGGGTCACAATGTATCCTATGACCCATTTTGGTCCATTCAAACACATGATGTATGTCCTTAGGGGTTTTAGTATCTATAGGAACATATGTTGTCATATAATGGGTCAAAAGGGATAATAGGGTACCTTACGACCCCTTTAAATCCATTCAAACACATGATGTATGTCCCTAGGGGTCCTAGTTATCTATGAACATATTTTGTCATATAATGGATTGAAAGGGGTCATAGGGTACACTCTGGCCCTTTGACTCATTTAAACACATGATATATGTTCATCGACATCCTAGGAACCCTAGGAACATATGTTACCATTTAATGGGTCAAAAGTGGTCACAAAGTACCATATGACCCCTTTTGACCCATTCAAAATACATAATGTATGTCCCTAGGGGTCCTAGGAGCCCTAGGAACATATGTTAAATCATATAATGGGTTGAAATAGGTTATAGGGTACTCCATGACCCATTTTCACTCATTCAAACACATGGAATATCTTCCTAGCAGTCTTAGGACCCCTATGAACATATGTTATCATTTAATGGGTCAAAAGGGATCACATCGAAACCTATGACCCCATTCAAACCATTCAAAAATATGATGTATGTCCCTAGGGGTCCTAGGACCCCTAAGAAGATATGTTTTCATATAATGGGTCAAGGGGTTAAAGCATACCATATGAACCCTTTGGATCCATTGAAAAACATGATGTATATCCCTAGGGTAGATATGTGTTATCATATAATGGGTCGAAAGGGGTCCTAGGGTACTTTATGACCCTTTTCAACTCATTTAAACACATGATATATGTTCCTAGGGGTCCTAGGACTCCTAGGAACATATGTTCTCATTTAATGGGTCAAAAGGGTCACAGGGCATCCTATAACCCGATTCAAATCATTCAAACACATGATGTATGCCCGTAGGGGTCATGGGATCCCTAGGAACATATGTTGTCATATAATCAGTCAAAATGGGTTATAGGGTACTCTTTGACCCCTTTTGACTTATTCAAACACATGATATATGTTGCAAGGAGTCCTAGAACCCTTGGGAACATATGTTCTCATCTATTGGGCCAAAACCTTATAACCCTATTCAACCCATTTAAGCACATGATGTATGTTCCTAGGTGTCCTAGGATTCCTAAGAACATATGTTTTCATATGATAGGTTGAGAGGGGACATAGTGTACCCTATGACCCCTTTTTGATCCATTCAAGAACATCATATATGTCCTTAGGGGTCCTAGTACCCCTAAGAACATATGTTGTCATATGATGGACCAAAAGGGGTCCTAGAGTACTCTATGACCCCTTTCAACTCATTTGAACACATGATATATGTTCCTAGGAGCCCTAGGAATATATGTTCCCATTTAATTCTTCAAAAGGGGTACTAGAGTATTCTATGAGCCCTTTAAATTCATATGAATAATTATAATATGTCCCTAGGGGTCCTAGGACCCCTAAGGTTATATGCTATCATGAAATGTGTCGAAAGGGGTCCTAGGTTATCTTACAACCCCTTTCGAACCATTGGAACAAATAAAATAGGTCCCTATGACCCCTAGGGACATAGGTTGTCTTGAAATGTGTTCAAAGGGGTCATAGATTATTCTATCACCTCTTTTAACCCATATGAACAATTATAATATGTCCTTAGGGGTCTTAAGGTCATAAGTTGTCCTATTACCCCATTTTGATCCATTGAAACAAATAAAATAGGTCCCTAGGGGTGCATATGCTTTTATGAAATGTGTTGAAAATGGTCGTAGGTTATCCTATGACCCATTTTAACCCATGTGAATAATTACAATATGTCCCTAGTGGTCTTGGGACCCTTGCAGACATATGTTGTAATGAAATGTGTCTAAAGGGGTCATAGGTTATCGTATTAGCCCTTTCAACCCATTGAAACAAATGAAATAGGTCCCTAGTAGTCCTAGGACCCCTAGGGACATATGTTATTATGAAATGCATTGAAAGGGGTCATAGGTTATCTTATGACCCCTTTCAACCCATATAAATGATTATAATATATCCATAGAGGTCCTAGGACCTCTAGGGACATATGTTGTCATGAAACATGTTGAGAGGGGTCATAAATTATCCTATGACCCCTTTTGATGCATTCAAACAAATAAAATAGGTTCCTAGGGGTCTCAGGATCTCTAGAGACATATGTTGTCATGAAATGTGTCAAAAGGGGTTATAGGCTATCTTATGACCTCTTTCAACCCATTCAAACAAATGAATTACACCCCTAGAGGTCCTAGTACCCCTAGGGACATATGTTATTGTGAAATATGCCAAAAATGACCATAGGTTATCCTATGACTTCTTCCGATCCATTTGAAAGAAATTAATAGGTCCTTAGGGGACCTAGGAGCTCTAAAGACATATGTTAGAATGAAATGCATCAAAAGGGGTCATAGGTTATCCTATGACCCATTCAAACAAATGGAATAGGTCCCTATAGGTTCTAGGACCCTAAGGACATATGTTGTCATGAAATGCATTTATAGGAGTCATAGATTATCCTATGATTTCTTTCGACCCATTGAAATAAATAAAATAGGTCCCTAGGGTCTTAGGAACTCAAAAGACATATGTTGCCATGAAATATGTTAAAAGGAGTCATAGGGTACTCTATGGCCCCTTTTGACTCATTCAAATACATGATATACGTTCCTAGTGCTCCTAGGACCCTTAGGAACATATGTTATCATTTAATGGGTCAAAACAGGTCATAGGTTACTCTATGACCTCTTTCAACCCATTTAAACACATGATCTATGTTCCTAGGGGTCCTAAGACCCCTGAGAACATATATTTTCATATAATATATTGAAAGGGGTCATGAGGTACTCTATGATCCCTTTTGACTCATTTGAACACATGATATAGTTTTCTATGAGTCCTAGAACTCCAATGAACATATGTTATGATTTATGGGTCAAATGGGGTCACAAGGAACCCTATGACCCTTTTTGGCCCATTCAAACATATGATGTATGTCCCTAGGGGACCTAGGACCCCTAGGGACATAAACAATTTTTTGTAGTGGATAAAAAGGGGTTATAGGGCATGCCATGGCACATTTCGACCTATTACATGACAAAATATGTTAATATAGTTTTTAACACCCCTAGGGACATGCATGTTGTGTTCCAATGGATTGAATGAGGTTAAAGGAAATCCTATGACCCCTTTTTACCTATTTCATGACAAAATGTGTTCTTTTGGGTTCTAAGGCCCCTACGGACAAACATATTATGTTGAAATGGGTTGAAAGGGGTAATAGGATAACCTATGATCTAGTACATTCAAATACATGACAACTTATGTTTGTATGCATCCTAGGGCCCCTAGGGACATACATGTTGTGTTCCAATAGGTAGAAAGGTTTCATAGGGTATCTTATGATCCATAGGGACATACCTCTTATATTCTAATGGGTAGACCCCTTTTGACACATTACATGAGAACATATGTTTCTAGGGGTCTTAAGAACCTTACTATGATGTGTGTTGTGCTCCAATGGGTCAAATTTTGATGAATTACATGATAACACATGTTCCTAGGGGTCCTAAGACCCTAGGGCCATACATGTTGTGTTGCAATGAGTCAAAAGAGATCATTAGATATCCTATGACCCCTTTTGGCCCATTACATGAGAACATATGTTCCTAGGGGTCCTATGACCCTTAGGAATGTATGTTATCATGCAATGGGTTGAAAGGGTCATACGATACTCTATGACCCCTTTGGAGAAATTGGAACACAACATATATGTAGATAAGGGTTCTAGGACCCCTAGAAACATATGTTATCATGTAATAGGTTGAAAGGGGTCATAGGATACTCTATTACCCCTTTCTACCCACTGAAACACAAGATGTATGTCCCTAGGCATCCTTTGAACCTTAAGAAGCTATGGTATCGTATAATGGGTCTAAAGGGGTTATAGGGTATCTAATGACCCATTTGGACTCATTGGAAAACATGTATGTTCCCCCTAGGGGGACCCCTAGGAACATACATCATCATATATTTTATTAACTTAGGTTATATATATATAATTATAAAATAAATAATTATAATTATTTAGTACTATATAATCAATCTTAGTAACTATATATAATAATTGCCCCCCCTCCAAATATGCTATAAATTTATTATATTAGGACTTGATATAACTTAAAAATTGGTTCCCACTCCCTTTACTTTTGAATTTGATGCCATGATTTGGGAACAGAGATTAGGTGCCCATTCTCAAATCGGGTACCTGTTCTCAAATTGGGTACCCGTTCTCAAATCAAGTACCCGATTAGGCAAGGTATTACATTTTTTGTTTGGTATTAGGATGGGTGGGAAAAAATTCAAAGGGCATTTTGAAATGCTTTTAGATGTTTAAAAACTAAATATTTTTCACATCACCACTATTTGGCACACCATGATCCTGTACATACCCAATAGATGTTAGTAAACCAAGTGTCTTGAAGGATTAAAAACTCCTTACAACTATAACAAAAAGAAAAAGCCCTAAGACCCAGAAAAAATGGTAAAAAAGTGATACAAAAACTAGATTATGAGTATATGCACACATTTTTCATGTTCTACACACTTTTGTCTTATGTGTATGTGCATTCTACAATGATTAGAATAACTGAGGGGTTGGATGAGTTATCCTTAGGTTCAGATGTACCAATTCAACTTTAACAACTCTAAACAACTCCATCCAATTCATAAACCCACTTGGTCAATATAACTTGTTCATATAGTTACTTTATTGGAAATATTCAAGATATGACAAGTTACTAAGGAGGGAGGGGTGAATTAGTAACTTTAAAACTTTCCTTTAAATTTTCCATACATCCATCTATACTACTATACACATTAGTATTAAAAGGTAAATCATTCATCACACAAAAGAACACAATATTTTGGTGACCCAAAAACCTTCCAAATAGAAAGTAAAATTGGGGTGGGGATGATACCCACAAAACTTCAATACTGCAGCATAAAGTTGGCATGCTAAGGCTTACATTGACCACTTTTGGTGATCTACCCTATTAGGAGCACAAAGGACTGCTAGGTCCACCTTGTTAAAGGATTTGCAAACATACGATGAAGTATGCACTCAGTTAGGAGATTTCTACAAAGACTATTAAGTCTACCTTGTTAGAGGATTTAGAAAACTGATTCACTTGTTAAGATAAAGTAGTGGATCTATGTACAACTGATTGCCAATAAGATCCTTTATGCAATGATCACCTTATGTGATGGATATAACTTTTCTACCTCTATGATGACCTTGCTATATTCCTTGAACTGCTGCTGAAAAACCTTTGCATATCCTTTTCATTACTTCTCTATTTATTCATACCCATGATATCTTGCAATACACCTTACATATATACCTTTCAAATTTACAAAACTGCAAGGTCGACCAAAATACAAGTGAACAAATACATTACAAAGTTGGCCCAACAGTAAATAACTCGAGTTCACTGAATTGACTTGGTGACCTTCTGATACATAGTGTCCACTACATTACTCAACATTGTCATGCACTCGGTAGAAGTGAAGGCTCGGTCCATACTAATCACTTGATGCAATTATGAACTCAGTAACCACTGGTGAATCGGTAGATGTAGTGTCACTTGGTAGATATTGCATACTAAGTTTACCTTGCTACACTCAGTAAACATTACTTCTTCCAATGCTTGATTTACACTGAAATTCATGACACAAACTTATTGCTCGGTAGACACTGTGAAGAACAGTAGATACTAAGAAGCTCAGTAGACACTGCTGGTCTTCACACTACCTATATTTACTTGGTAGCCTTAGGAATGCTTAGTGTAAACTGCTTAACTACTAAGCTTACAAGGTAACCACTAAATGATCGGTATAAACTATAGACTGAGTGATGAGCTTAATAAGCATTCAGAATCAAGTAAGTGTTGTCACTAATGACAAATATAACATAATGCCAACAATCTCCCCCTTTGGCATTAGTGACAAAAAAACTTATGAACTAAAACTTATGTTAACTAACATTCTGATTTTGATTTTTCAAAATTGATCTTTGTAAAGCTACTATATATACATATCTTACGTATCTCCCACATACATATGGAATAATATATATACATAGCTTTTATCTGTACATATGTCAATTTATTTTCTTTCTTATTTCTCCACAAGTCTCTTTTACTCCCCTTGCTCCCTTTTCTTGTTCATCTCATACTCCCCCTTTTTGACAATAATGCCAAAGAGTATATACAATAAATTCAAATAGAGACACTAAAATGTGAGAGAAATTAAGAGTTTACCTTAAGAATAAGAGACAATGTCTTATCCCAATTATCTTGCAAAATTTTTTTAGGTGGAGAGTGCCACTTCTATAGAAAGTTCAATCATATGATCTGCTATAGAAAAACTATTGTCTTGGATCAATGTTTTTGAATAGGCAATATGTTTCTGCATTTGGTCCATGATTGGAAGGATGATATTCTAGATGTCAATCAGTGTAGACCTAATCCTAGCTTCTTCTCTAAGTAACTCTGCCTACATTTCTAACAAAAATTTCACCTTCATGTGATGTGAAGAGCTTGAACTATGGTCAAGTTGTAACTTTTGAGCACTAGCCTTCATATCCACATCAGTGTTATTTAATTTTTCTTTAACATCCTTGGTGTACTTGGTAACATCATAAAGCTTGCCAAAAAGTAATGTTACATTTGTAAAAGATTGCTCAAGGTTGTTCAAAATTGTGGATGATTCTACCTGCTTTATTGCAATGTGCTAAGCAATGTGCTCAAGCACCTTATTGTCAAATTTCTTCTCTGCCTTTTCAATGAGCTTCTCTTGGCTAGAGGTGTCCTCATTGAACTTATTTACAACCTCTTCTAATTGTAAAAAAATGTGTTGAGATGGATAAACATCAACACCAATAGCTTCAGTAATTATATTTTTAGCATTCTTGATTATTATGTATTCTCTGTCCCTCTCTTCTGTTAGCTGCTTCTACATTGCCTTTTGTTCTAAAAGCTGACTAACCAATCTCATTTCATTGGTTGAGGTAGTGTCCAAATCTATCTTGGGAATAATAATTTCTTTATCCAGGTCTATATCTTCATCAATTTCCTTACTAGTAAGAAAAAGTTTTAGAGGAGTCTTTGGTTTTACTTCAATTCTTTCTTCCTTGGATTTTGAAATAGAAACAATAGTTGATATAGATGGACTAGCAAAAAAAACTTGAATTGGTCCAACTGGAGGAAAATTGAGAGAAGTACCAATTTTATCCAAAATGGACGTGCTTCCCAAAAATGATGTACTAATAGGTAATGTACAAGCTAGAATATTTACAATTGAAGAACTGATAGAAATTGGTGCGGTTAGAGCTATGGCAGACAAAATTGTAGAATTGGTTGGCGGATTTACTATACATGAAGTTGTGGAACTGACAACTATGCATGTTGCTATGATGGATTGCTTGGGTGCTGATGAAGAGGGCTATAGCTCAGTAGATGAAGTAACTGATACATCCATAAAAAATACCTGGAGCTATGGGGTGGCAGGAGCAGATGATATTTCTGATGTGGATGTAATCAATCTTGCTAAAGCTGACTCCAACCCTAATGATGATGCTAGCTTAGGTGGAGAGTGAGGAAGGGAAGCAATGACTTCTGTTGAAATCTTCATTGGATCATCTTCTTCATCCACTTCCTCCTTGTATTTCTCTTCAGCTTCTTCCCTTATCTCTTCATCATTAGCCCTTAGTGCCTGATAATCTTCAACATCAAAAGGAGTGCTATCATCTTCTTCATCATCACTATCACCATCATCATCCTTGATCTCAACTGGATCATCACTAGGCTTATGTAGATGATAGATATTCTTCCATGAATCTCTTACAACATGCTCAATGTCCTTAATTAGAATCAAACATGTGTTGAATCTGATCATTAGTTTGCCTTCATTATTCTTCATGGCTGCCTTTATTTCTGTCTTAGTGAGATTAGGCAATAGTTTCTTTAAGGATTGTTCATAGATGTCCTTGGCTATCTATGTGGCTAACTCCCACCTTAGTTTTAGTCTTACTAATAATTCTTTTGAGATATGAGGAGCAATCTGGTTTGGGGAATACTTCGTACCAAGCTCCTCAATCTGCATCTTCTTGGCATCAGTTCTAGTTTCAAACTTTAGAGCTTTGAAGTTTGTGATGCCAACTCCTTCTTCCATCTATTTCAGCCTTTCTTGGAAGGTGAGTTGGGGCTTGTTAAATACTACTTCACCTTTATCTTTTCCTTTACCTCTCCTAGTGAAAATAGTTGTGGAGGCCTTTGGAGGTTTAGTAATGATAACCCTCCCTTTCTTCTTTGCTATCTCTGCCTCCTTTTCTGATTCTTGCTCTTCATCTTCTTGTTCTTGATCCTTTTCTTCATCCTCTCCTTTTCCCTCGATAAAAATTTAGGGACCAATGACAGTTTTCATCTTAGCAATCTTTCTCTTACCTTTGTTGATTACTTGAGGTAGCTTAATTTTTAATTCAATTTTGGCTTTTGCCTCATCATAAGTGCCAAATATTGGTTGCTTGGGATCTATAGGCTCATTTACCAGTGCTTCAATGATGTCCCTAGTTTCATCAATATTGACCTCATAAGGGAGAGGTTTCACCCATGCAACTCGGGGTCTGATTGCCTGAATGTATACTCTATCATAGTCTACCATGAGACATACATCATCTTTATAGTCCTCAACAAGTTTAGGAGGAATCCTAAACCTATTGTTCATTCTTTCTTTGAAGTCTTCAAAATAATTATCCATTATACTGTCAAAGTTTACACCCATTTCTGCTATCAACTCATTTATCTAATACAAAATGGGAACATCCTTTCCCCATACAATAGAACCTTTGGATGGAAAGAATTTTTGCACATAAAAGAAGAGACATGTTAATAAAGAACCAAATTTGTAGGGATTATTCTTTGATGACCTGATGCTATCCATATTCTTGTTTAGTTTCTTTAGTAGTAGTTCTGATAGGTCAAATTCCAAGTTTTTCTTCACAACTTTGAATACTAAGTCTACTACCTCACATGGCATGCTGTTCAAATGAGTGGAACTATAAATCTTGTGAGAAATTACATGAATTTCAAACCTCAGCTCTATGTCAGTAATGGTGCTAATTTTCAAGCCTCTACCATCCCACTCAGTTAGGGTCTTCTTTTAGAGTTCATCCCAACCTAGGGTTTTGGTGGATTTTGCTTTGCTCAGAATGGGAAGGCTAGTAATCTTGTGAACCATCTTTTTGGTGATCAATATAGGCTGCTTAAAGAATAACTGACCATTGTGAACATGGCTAAGAATATACCTAACCCATTTTATCTGAAAGGTTCTTGGCAAGTGTGATATGTGTGTCAACCCTTTTGTTTCCAAATGCTTGTGCTTGGGTTTTAGTGAGCCATCAACACACATTTATTCTAAAGCACTATCCATTTCTAGGGTTCCTATCTCTTGAATTGAACACTTAAAATGAGTGCAGATATCGTTAATCAAAAGTACCTTTGGTGGAATTTTTTATTGCGTGCCATTAGGTTCGAGTTCCTCCGCCACTACTGGAACTAACTTGAAATTTGGTGCTTTCCACTCTACACCCTTGACCAACATCTTTGATCCTCTTTTCATCTTGCTGCTGCTGGTACTTCTAGATGCCATTTCTACTCGGTAAGTGATGAAATCTTCAAATAAATTCTCTAGCTACAAATTTTTTCAAAATCGCTTGGAATCACTTGAATGGACTTGGAAATCTCTTTACTCTTGAAGAAAAGGTGAAAAATGAAGTTGAATTCCACCCTTTTTGATGAAAATTCACCATTAATGCTAGGTACCATATTGACATAGTGCGTGATAGACTGTCATCCACTAAACTAACTCGGTAAGAGTATTAACTTGGCAGACGAACCAAATTATTTTTGCTCCCAACCTCACTCGGTAAGGTCTTTAACCAACTTTCCTCAGTGGAGTCTGATGCAACTCAGTAAAAGATAACCTTTCTATGATCTTGGTGTATCTAGAATACTGATTGGATCATTTGTATTCCTTATATTTCTTGGAATTGCTTATGATTTTCTTGCTGAGCATAGCTCCAACACATTCTTATGAATTTAGTTTGAGGGGATGGAGTAACCCACTTCTTAAGTGACTTCACTTCCATGATGTAAGCTTGTATATTCAGTGGATTTAGGAATCCATTGCTACTTCATTTATTTCCTTAAGTTGTCAGCCCTTGCTTTCTTTTCATCTTCAATTTTTCCTATATTCATGCAATTTTTAGCTATATGACCGAGTTTAGTGCATGTGTAACACCTTATAGTAGTGTCCTTCTTCCTTAGGTGATGCCTTGCACAATTTATACCACTGTGTCCATATTCTCCACAATAATGACATCTGCACCATGTATTGTAATCCCATCCAAATATTGCCTTTACTAATTGTTCAGTTGGATTGAACGATTTAGATATGGATTGAGATGCCTTGTGACCATGTCTTTTGCATGTGTGACATTTACCTTCAAATTTTGGTTTCTCCTTACATTCATTGGCTTTGTGACCATGCTGATTACAATCATAACACTTTCCATTGAATTTTCCTTTTCCATTGCTCTTGTATTTGTTTGATGTATGACCAATTTTCCCACAATGATTGCATGAGGGTTTTAGATTCCTTTTTTCAACTTTCTTGGAAGATTCACCTTGCTCTTCATTGTATCCAAGTCCCGCTTTACCTTTTTACCTATGAAGATTCTACTCATTTTGTTGATTCAATTGATTCATGTCTTCTTGTGATTTCAACATTATCTCATTGATTTGTTTTTCAACATCTAGGTCATCCTTTAATTTATCAATAATTTTCTTTTCACATCTCAGTTCTCTCATTGTTCTTTCATTGATTTCCCTTTCATAATTTAGATCACTTCTTATTCTTTCATTCTATGCTTTGAGAATTCTGATTTCTTCATTTGCTTTAGTGATTTGATCAATGGGGTCTTCATGCTGATTGGATTGATTCTTTTCTTTATTGTTTCTTGCCTCCAAGTATTGATTTGCCTTATTCCTTTGTTCCAAAATTTCACATAGCCTGATTGATTGGATTTCTTGTTCTCTTTTAAGTTTCCTTACTTCTTCTTGCAGAGAGCCATTCTTTGCTAGGAGTTCTTTGATTGCCTCATTAGCTTCATTTGAGCTACGTGATGGAAAAAAGTCTTCAATCTTCTCTTGAAAATGCTAATGATCATCCATTTGTCTTGCAATTTCCTTCCTTATTTTTAGGGATTAGGAAAGGTGCTCTTTTTCTTCTTTGAGTTGAGCTATGGCCACCTCTAGATCTAGCTTTTCATTTTCAATTGCCTTGTCAAGTCTGAATATCTCGATTTGTCCTTAGATCTTTGCTCAAGCTATAAAGCTTTTATCCTAAGAACCACAAAGCTTTGATACCAATTTTTGAAAATATTTATGATATGACAAGTTACTGAGAGGGGAGGGGTGAATCAGTAACTTAAAAAATTTCCTTTAAATTTACCACACATCCAGCTATACTACTATATACATTAGTATTAAAAGATAAATCATTCATCACACAAATGAACACAATATTTTGGTGACCCAGAAACCTTCCAAATAGAAAGTAAAACTAGGGTGGGGATGATACCCACAAAACTTCAATACTATAGCATAAAGTTGGCCTATTAAGGCTTACATTGACCACTTTTGGTGATCTGCCCTATTACTGCTAGGTCCACCTTATTAAAGGATTTACAAAAATACAATAAAGTATGCACTCGGTTAGGAGATTTATACAAATACTATTAAGTCTACCTTGTTAGAGGATTTAGAAAATTGATTCACCTATTAAGATGAAGTAGTGGATCTACTTACAACTAATTGTTGATAAGATCCTTTATGCACTGATCACCTTATGTGATGGATATAACTTTTTTGCCTTTGTATTGACCTTGTTGTATTCCTTGAACTGTTGCTAAAAAACCTTCGCATATCCTTTTCATTACTTCACTATTTCTTCATACACATGATATCTTGCAATACACCTTACATATATACCTTTCAAATTTAGAAAACTACAAGGTTAGCCAAAACACAAGTGAACAAATACATTACAAAGTTGGCCCAACAGTAAATAACTCAAGTTCACTAAACTAACTCGGTGACCTTCTAATACACGATGTCCACTATATTACTTGGCATCGTCATGCACTCAATAGAAGTGAAGGCTTAGTCCATACTAATCACTCGATGCAGTTCTGAACTAGGTAACCACTAGTTACTTGTTAGATGTAGTGTCACTTGGTAGATACTACATACTGAGTTTAGCTTGCTTCACTCGATAAACTCTACTTCTTCCAATGCTCAGTTTACACTGAACTTCATGACACAAACTTATTGCTCGGTAGACACTATGAAGCATGGTAGATATTGAGAAGCTCAATAGACACTACTGGTCATCACATTGCTTGTTTTTACTCAATAGCTTTAGGAATGCTCAATGTAAACTGCTTAACTGCTAAGCTTATAAGGTAACCACTGAATACTCGATATAAACTATAGACTAAGTGATGAGCACAGTAACCATTCAAAATCAAGTAAGTATTGTCACTAATGAAAAATAGAACATAATACCAACATACTCAACCCTCTATTTCAGTGTACGCCAACTAATAGTAACATAAAATAATAAATAGCATGCAAACAACACTTATACACACATAATACTATAACACCAACATTTAATGTGGAAAGCCAATTTGGGAAAAACTACCATGTAACATGGTACCACTTTTTCACTCTTCTGAAGTGAGCTCAGTTAAGAGCAAGCCTTGTTAAAGATTATAAAACACATTGTTAGGTGTTTCTTTGTTAAATTATTTAATCACCTTGTTAGGAATGGCCTTGTTAGAGGACTTTGAACATTCCCTTAGAAGGTCACCTTTATTAAAGGATTTACACAGAAATGTTAGGTCAACCTTGATTAAAGGATTGTACTACCATAATGGTTAGAAAGTAACAATAGATTTGATCTATAAAATGAAAATCACTCTACAAATTTAGATCTCCATTTGGCTTATTTTTTGGTTCATTGATTGGACTCCATTAACATCTACATCACTTCTTCTTAGAAACTCTTCAAGCAATCACACTTTACCAATCTCTTTATTTCTCTTCTGCTATTCTATTCTTCACAATTTCTCCTTAAGACCTCCAATCAAGAAAAAACCAACCTTATAAAAAATCTCTTATGCCTCCTTAAATAGGGTATTTCAATATTTTTTTGATTAAAAATCACCATAGATATTAGGGTTAGGTTAGACTTATCAAATTCTTCTATCATTATGTTCTCCTTCTCCATTCAAGAAACTTCTCATCAAATCCTTTCCATAGTTTGATTAACAAAATCTTATCATGCATTAAATATGCCAACTCATTGATCCTAATCATTATCATGCTTTGACTAATTTGAAAATTCAACTATGTTGGCCTTAGATGTCAAATATTTCATAAACTATTAACTTGCTATAGCTTGGCAATCACTAAGCTCCTCTGCTTGGTAATTATTGTGTAGCTCAATCATCAAATGTTCTATCTTTCTTGACATTCACTATCTTTCTTGGTTGATACTAACACTTGGTCAATGCTAAAATTTCCTTCATCAAATTTCTTGGCCATAACTATCACTAGTCTTATAGCATTTTTAAAAATTCTTCTTAAGTTCCTTAATCTTCTATTTCATCTCCTTCATTGACCAACCACATTTTACTAGGGTTTTCTTGTGTTCAACTCAATACATCCATACTTCATAAGATTATTAAACAATACATCATATTTTCAATGGCCAACTTATCAAGTGCCTAATGTAATTCCATAATTCTTAACTTCTTTCTTCTCAACAACTTGACTAGCTCACCTTGCTATCTCCTCTTTTCAAATCCTCATCTTTATTCAAATGATATTGCACCCTATAGTATTAGTAAATGTGTCTTAAGTAGGTTTGATATAAATGAAAATACAATAATTTTTCTAGTTTTAGTTTTCAATAATCTCCCTCTTTGGCATTGATGGAAAGACCTCTAATTACTATACAATACAAAAATCTTCATTACGTCTTCTTTGGACTCATATTGTTAGCTCCCGCTATGTGTATTTTTTCTTTCTTAGTTTCATTCTGGTTCTCATCAATGTAGTCTTTGGATGTTCCCTCTATCTTCAATCATAGGAGTATCACTATACAACACCACTTTCTCATATAACTTCCACCGTCATTGTCAAACTTCTCCAATGGTATACTACTCCCTATTTTCTAACAACTTCTTCTTCCATTAACATCTTCTCCCTTAACTTATCATATCAACTCATGGCAATTTAAATATCATATCTCTCATACATATAGGAATAGTAGCTACATAACTTCTCCCTCTTTGACAACAATGCCAAAGACATTAACCATTCATATTTTATACTCTATACACATCATGCTTATGTCACTTCTTTGATTGATATTATCAGGTCACTTCCTCTATCATCTATGACTTGATAACTTTACACTTCAAAAGTTTAAGTAGGTCCTAAAGTATGACCTTGTACATCAATCTGTAAGATATTCTAATGATAAAAATTGGTGCAAGAGCGCATCTCTTCTTAACTTTCGTTAGGTAGAGGAATGGCCCCTAACTTACCTCTTAGATATTCAAAAGCACTCTTAGGTAGTGACTTTTTGAATATATCAGCTATCTATTCTTTTGTGTTCACATTCAAATCTCACTTCTTTGTCTTGCAATATCTCTCTTAAGTAATGATAACTAATCTCAATATGCTTAGTCTTTGTGTGCATCAGAAGGTTCTTTGATATGTTTATAGCACTTGTGTTATCACAATATATCACAATAGGTTTAGTGATATCTTCCTTCATTCCTTTCATAAATTGCTTGATCCATAAAAAGTTAGAATAATTATCTATTGTATCAACACACTCAACTTCTAATATAGATCATGAAATACAGTGCTGCTTCTTTCTTGTCCATGAATTCAATCTCTTTCCTAGAAAGAAAGTGCCTCCACTTGTACTCTTTCTATGATCAACATTTCTAGCCCAGTCTATATTAGTGAGAACCTTCAACTCAAACTTATCATTTTTATTGCACCAAAATCCATAGTCTTTTGTTCCTTTCAAATATCTCAATATCCTTGTCACTGTCATTATATATTTCTCTCTAGGATCAGCACAAAATATAGCAACACTACCAACTAATAATACAATATCAGGTCTACTATGTACAACATATTACAATTTTCCAATCATTGACTTGTATAGTGTTGGACTCACCTTAGAAGAATCATTACTCTTTCTTAGAAAGCAAGTTCCTCCACTTATACTCTTTCTATCATCAACATTTCCTACCCAATCTACATCAGTGAAAACTTTCAACTCAAACTTATCATTTTTCTTGTACCATAATCCATAGTATTTTGTTCCTTTTAAATATCTCAGTATCTTTTTCATTTCCATCATATGAATCTCTCTAGAATTAGCATAAAATATATAAACAATAATGTAATATCAGGTCTATTATGTACAACATTTTTCTATTTTCCAATCATTGACTTGTATAGTGTTCGATCCACCTCAGTCAAATCATTATTCTTTGACAATTTATGACTAGTAACCATAGGCATTCCAGTTAGTCTTGAATCTTTCATTCTAACAATATTGAATATCTCCTTGATATACTTTGATTATATGAGGTATATACCACCTTTCAAATAATTGACTTATAGAACATTGACATCTCAAATTCCTTAATTTCATTATCAAATTATTTACACATTGAATTGTTTGCTCCAAATATGACATCATCAACAAAAAGTTCAGCTAGAAATACCTTGCTTTTAGATTCACTTTTCAAGTATAAATTTCTATTGTCATTTGTACTTGCAAAACCAATTTTCACCAAATAATTGTGTAACCTTTCATACCATGCTCTAAGGGCTTGCTTCAAACCATATAATTCTTTGTTTAACTTACATACCACCTTCATCTTGCTAGGATCAATAAATCCTTTAGGTTCTTCAATTTAAACTTCTTCCTCTAAGATCCCATTTAGAAATGTAGATTTGACATCCATTTGATATACTTTGAATCCTTCGTAAGTAGTATGTGCACAAGAAAAGTTCTCACTCCGTCCAACCTTGCAACTGAGGAAAAGGTCTCACCATAGTCAACTCCTTCTTCCTATACATATCCCTTACACTAGTCTTGCCTTTTTTCCTTGTGACTTCTCCTTTCTCATTAATCTTGTTTATGGAAATTCACTTAGATCTAGTCCCATTCTTATCCTTGGGCTTAGGAACCAATGTCCATGTCTTGTTCTTCTTTATTTTCACAATATCTTCATTCATTTCTCCTATCTAATCTTCATTCTCCAAAGCTTCTTTAATTGACTTAGGCTTAAACACACATAATAAACATGTATGATTCTTCAACTTACTTCTTGTTACAACTCCTGAATCTTTGCTTCCAATGGTTTATGCTAGTGTATGAGTCCTCCTTACATACTTTTCTAGAACAAGTTCTTTCTTGCACTCCTCATTCTTCTCTTCAAATTCAACAACTCTAACATTTGAACTTTCCATACTTTTGTTAGTCCTAGAATTCAAAAAATTGTATGCCTTTCTTTTAGTGGAATATCCTAGAAATATGCCTTCATCACTTTTGCATCAATTTTTCCTTTTCTTTCATCTTTCAATATGTAATGATTTCTCCAAATACTTAGAAATAATTCACATTAGGTGCATAGCCATAACAAAGTTAAAAAGGTGTTTTCTTTGTACCTTTATTCACTTGAACTTAGTTCAGAGTATAGATTGCATGACTTATAACTTCTGTACAATAATTTTGTGAAACATCGTTCTCCATCATCAATGTCCTTGCACAATTATATTTGATATATTCCTTCTCTGAACTATACTATTATGTGGTGGAGTCCTAGGTGAACTCATTTTTCTCTTAATTACTTTGTCATTGGAGAATATTTTGAACTCATCTGATATGAATTCACCTCCTCTATATGATTTCATGCACTTTAGACTCTTTCCTATTTCCTTTTTAATTGTAGCCAAATAAAACTTAAACATTTGAAATACATTAGATGTTTCTTTAAGAAACATTATAGTCATCATTCTAGAAAATTCACCAACAAGGATATGTGCAAGATCATGGTCAACCAAACTATGCTCTTAAGTGGCAATAAAAAATTAGTAAATTATGGTTATGTCAACTTGATGTGCAATTTCTAATTTCTATAAAATTTATATCAAAAAGTTGAGAGAAAAGAATCTCTAGGAAATTGAATTTAGTATCTAAAATACTAGGCCTTATCTGAAAATAAAATAAAATTGATTGGTCAAAATTTTAAATTTAATGCAATTCTGCAAATATTTGAGGACAAAAATAAGGAGACGTATGTTTGACCACCTTAACAAAAATCAAATGATAATATTTTTTAATAATATTCTAGATATAAGAAGTAAACTCATGTCAAGATGTGACACATATTTTTGGGTATTTTTATTCTAAATAAAAATATAATTATTAATTTTCTCCTTTAGTGTTTTTGGAATAAAAAACTCTCATGTCTAACCACCTTAACTAATTCAAAACTCTATAAAATTTAATTTTTTTCTTTATAGTAGAGAAATCATAGAATGTGATGCATCTTTTGGATTTCAAAAATGTTGCACCATTTGAAAGTTCTAGTTGTTTTTCAAGTAGTGTGTCAATCGACACTTTATATGTAACTCCATTAGAAAATAAGTAATAAATACTTACTAAACTCATAATTTGAAAAACTTACCTTTATGAAAATCTAAGAATATTCTTAAGAAACCCTTTTCATTTCATCAAATTTTGGTGAAAAAAAGTTGTCAGCTACATGTGTGAAGTAAAAAACATAAAAGAACAGGCCAAAAACACATTTTTGGGATGATTTTAAAGTTGACCATATAGGGTTAGTATCAAAAGATATAGTAAGCCTTATAAAGGTATTAATTATTTTCATTTAGTATCAGGATGGGTATGAAAAATGTTGGAATAGATTTTGAAATGCTATGAGGAATTTCAAAACTACATATTTTTCAGATTGCCACTTTTTTCGCACATCATGATCCTGCACATACCCACAAATAGAATGAAATATTTTTCACCATAATAGTTTTGCACTCCAATAGGACTACCAAAGATTACCTTAGTGATTAATCTTCACCATTTGGGGAATAGAGCATATAATGAAGGTCAACAACATCACCAGATATTTATACAATTTTGATCCAATGCCCATGGTAGTCGCCCATTATTTTTCACATGATTGATAAAAAATATCAGTCTAATCACCAATATAAAGTACATTTTGGATACATTTATTTCAAAAAAATTTCCATCCTTTGTATTTTATTTCTTATTAGATAATGTTCTTTTGCCATTACTACAACCAACTAATTTTCCCTTGGGTTGGGCATTGCCTACCATTTTATTGACATGTGTTGACCACTAGCCCCATTTAACCAACTATTTTTATTGTGGGCTTACATAAGAATGTGTGTTTCACCTATATTTGACATTCCCACTTTTTAATCTTGCTTAATTCACCAACCTTTATTGGTAGTATAAGATACTATTATTCTACACAGTTCACTCTTTTATGGTCTGGAGACTTGCATTTCTTATTGCTATCCAAGTTTCAGAGTGTTGAGTGCTTTTCCCATTGACTTGTGGACCATGGTTTTCATAAAAGGTAAGTGATTTTTAATTTTTTTTTTATGTGGTAATGGTACTACCTATTTTTTATTGTCCACTGAACATCTCACATGCTAAGATAGGTTTTGATGGGGACACAACCCAAGCACAGAATGGACACAACGGGAAAAGAGAAATTATATTAACTATGAAAATAAGCTAGTACATTTAGTACAGAGATAATAGACTTCAAAACATGCCCTAAGGGCTTACAATAGCACAAAACTGGAGATAATTTCTGCTTTTGGTACCTCCTCTCAAACTCCACTCCGAACTGCCTTTTACAATGCTAGTAATGTCCTTAAATAGACTCCGGAGGGTTAAGGACTAGGAGTACATTCTAGAAAGTGCTAGTAGGCATCCACTAACCAAGTAGAAGGCTCCAGAAGCCATGTTAAAAGTTGGTGCAAATTTAGAAGAATCCAAAAACGGTAACCGAACTTTCGGGAGGCATAACTTTTGAACCGTAGCTTCGATTGATGAACCGTTTACATTTTTGAAAAGCTCTCAAAGCACTCTATAGCCCTATGGATAGCTTCACTCATCCACCATTTTTTGGCCCTTTTTGAGGTCATTTAATGCCCCTAACCTAACTTTGAAGCATTCTTAGGAGGTCTCCAGAAACTGAAAAACTGTAATAACTTTCAAACTGTGGGGCCTTTTGAACTGATTCTTTTTCTGGAATGCTCTAAATTACAATTAAATTCATTCTGCCAATTTACACCTTCTGTTCACCAAAATGATGGCTCAATTACATACTCCTATTTTTTTTGGCATTTACATGTATCCCAAGGTGTTCAAATACTCTATCCTAGAACATTGATAGTGGAACTGTGAGAGTTGGAACATTTATTTGACCCAAATGGGTATCCAAAAATGAAAACACATGAAACAGAAACTAAATCTAAGTACATTTTTTTTTGGGTGACATAGGATTGCCCTTATACCTCTGGATGCTCCTGCATCAGGTTTGCAAACTTTTTTGTGTAGGACCGTTGACTGTAGTATCATAGTACCCTTTTTGTAAGAATGAATCATATTATTGTTATTATATGTAGTCTAAGTAGTCTATTTTCACACTCTTTGACTCATTAGTCATCACTCTTTGAGTCTTTTATTCAACAAGTTGATTTATTTTTATATCCTTTATTGGTTTGCAATGTCAAACAAGAGGGGTAACAAGGGTTCCAGTAGGATACCTAAAAGCCAAGAGAGACCACCATTACCAATATGTAGAACCATATCCACATATTTTGGTGGTTGAAATGTTGGCAACCTACAAGATTCACAAATTAGATCTCTAGTGCATATTGAAAAAGGAAATTCATCACAAGTTGGAGAATATATTGAAGAAGTTCAAGTTGCTGAACTTGATATTTCAATCAAGGATGAACTTGAACATGGAGGCATTTTACCTAAGTAGGGAGTCACAAAATAATATTATAGACTTGTAGTTGGCTGAGAAAATAAAAAGTGATTCCATAAATCATGTTTATGTACCGAAGGGGAAAAGAAAATTGGAATAAAAAAAGATTGATATTTCTAGTATTTGTCAAAAAGAATTTTCAATTAGAATGGGTTGAAAATTAGTGGCCAATCTAATTGATGGTGAGCCTCCTATAGAATGAAGATGAAATATTTGCACAAGGGTAACAAAGAAGGAGAAGAGGTTACAACTTAAACTTGATACCTTAGAAAAGCATGTCGATAAAGTTTACAAAAAGGGAACTATAGATGTCGTTGAAAAATCTTTACTAACTTGTAAAACAAAGGACAACTATCTGCATATCAAGAATGCCAAATTATAAGAGTTACAAAAGTAATTATCGGAGAAGCATTTTGCAGTAAAAGGTTCCATTGAATATTTCATTGGGAAAGCAATGGACATGGAAAATATGGGAAATTTTTTTCAATTAAGTGTGATATTTTATATTTTGAGTAGAGGATATCCTATGATGGGCTACCCATCAATTACTAGTATAATGCACTTTTTCAAAGTTGGAAACTATCTAAACAATCACTAATCAGTAAACAATAGGTGGGAATGGGCTAGTTGTTTCACACAGGTTGAAAAAAAAGATATGAAGGAAAAAATAAAATACTCAAATTTCATTGCATAGTCTCTAGATAAAGTCAAAACAATTGATAATACCTCCTAGGTGTGCGTGCATGTTTATACTGTAAATTATCTTTTCCATCAACCCTTTCTACTATCTATTGCTAACTTGAATTCTAGTGCAACAACCCAAAATTTATATGATTTATCAAAGAGTACTCTAATTGATTGTAGAGGTATGGATAACATGGAGATTTTCAAAAAATTGGTGTGTGTTGGAGTGGATGGAGCTTCAGTTATGAAAGGTCATAAAGGTGATGTTTACAAAAAGATCCAGAATGATTTGGCACCCTACACTATTCCCATTCACTGCATGACCCATTGAATGAATCTAGCTTTTATAATTGTCAGCAATTTTAGTTGTGTAAGTAAAGTAGAATCTTTAATAAAAAAGATTTACCAATACTTTTGTCAAAGTCCAAAACAAGTCGAGGAATTTGAACACTTTTTTGAAGGACTTACTAATGGGATGAAGCTTCTTAAAGAAAATGATACTGGATGGATCTCTTTGGATGGACTAGTGCATTAAGTATTCACTGAATATTTGTCATTTTTTGGACTAATCCACTCTGTGCGAAACAGATTTTGTCAGATATATTCAAGTCTAACTAATATTAAGACACTCTTAACTTTAACAACTATTCTCCCCATGCTATAGGACATGAGAAATATTATGAAAAAGATTCAACAAAGAGCTATGTAATTTGTAGAATATAATAACCTACATAAAATGACATCTAATAGCCTAGATACTCTGTATCGATTACAACCATTAGATGAATCAAAGTTTGCGAAGTGGATAGAAATCATAGATTTCAAAAATCCTAAAAACTTTCTACATATTGGATCAAATGATGAGGTATATTCTAGGGTATGTGGAGTTGACATACTAATGCAATACTATGCCTACGTCAACCTTGAGTCCAAACCCAACGGATTAGGAAGCAAAGTAGAAAGAAAAATAGAGAAGATACTTTCATGTGTTACAAGTGAAGACTTCAAGAAGATCAAAGACTATGAGCTTGACTCTATCAAGATAGTTTTCTATTTTCTTTCATTACAAATTAGATTCAAGTTCCCTCCAAAGGAACTACTCAAAGCAATATCTATTGTTTTTCCTCAATATTGGTCTCTAAACTATCCAAGTGATTTTCAAAGAAGGATGATGACTTTGATTCAAAATTTTTGCAAACCTAAAGTAATCAATGGAGTTTACAACTATAAATGGAATTTTAGGTGTATCTTGATTGGGAGATCGATCATATTCTTTTGCAAACATAATGAGGGAAGAAAATGATTTTATGGAGAATCCAAATGAAGAGGGAGTAGTAACAAAGCTTTGGAAAACCCTTGGCTAGAGTAATCAATTAAGGGATTCAATACTAGAATATTTCAAGCTTACAAATTTATTTTTGACAATGATATTTTTTTTAGTGGAGGATGAGAGAGTTTTCATTACTTTGGGCTTCCTAAAGTCAATGGTAAGAAACAAATTAGAAAAATATTTGGATAATTGTTTAAGGCTCTATAATTCTAGGTATGAGGTAGATAGTTTCCCTTATGACAAAGCTCTCAACTTTTGAAGAAACAAATGTCAAAGAAGAGGGATGGCCAATATATCAAACCCAAGTGACAGTGGAAATGGTGGTGGTAGTTGTGGTGGTGGTGGCGGTGGTAGTGGTAGTGTTAGTGGTTCATGTCTTGATATTGGAAGCAATGAATATGAAGTTGACTTTGACATGTATACTGACAATGAATCTGAAGAAAATAAAACAAACAATGAAATATTATATGCAATAAATGAAGAGGATTTTGATGCTAGTGATCTTGAGTTGGTCTAGGTAGAGTGACAACTATAATAACTTCTCAACTTCAAGTTCTAACTTCTATATGAGTCAACTAGTAGGCTAGTAGCTTTGGTCTTACCAATGTTTAAGACTCTATCTACTAATTAATTATGTTTTTGGAAGTTAATTTATACCCTTAATTCACTATCCTATTATGGATCCTTAAAATTTTAAAAACATGTTGATGTTACAAGCTTACATGTTGATAGTTTTATTGATTCTAGTTTTTATATATGTTGAGATTTTCATTGATTTTATTTTTAAAAAATGTTGAGATTTTTATTGATTCTAATTTTTATACATGTTGAACTTGATATTTTCATTCATTCTAGTTTTTAGACATTGTTAGATTTTCATTGATTCTAGTTTATTTAAGAAATTGTAACATAATGCATTTTATAGAATAAGCTTTCTTTAAAAAAAATTGTATTATAATTTATAATTATAAATCAATTTGTAACATTATACATTTAACAATTAAAAATAATTATACAAATATAGAGCCTAGAGAAGTAGAATATTAAAACTCTTTGCAAATGACTCAATGTCAAATGTAACATCTGGTTCTCTCGGGTCTAAACTAACATTTAACATACTTATGGAATATAGTTATAATTTTGATTTAAAGAAAAATAAAAAAAGAAAGGAGGGAAAAGAAGAAAAGAAAGAAGCTGAAAGGTTTAAAGGTTATTACAATCATTAAAATCTAATATGTACATCACTTATTTGATTATTAAATTATAATGGTGCTAAATGATTTTATATTTAAAAGAACATTTATAACAATTATTAAAAATACTATGACAAAAGATAATTTAAAACCTTTCAAAATACATTTTTATATTTTAACTCAATTATTTTATTTAAATTATTTATTTAAATAACTCATGCAATTCCAGGGGTGTATCTTGTTTCAAATCGCTAGGTCCTTTACTCCTCTGCCAGTGATGGTGATGCCCTACCTAATTCTTTTCTAACAATGCTTCCACCCCTTCGACATGCTCCCTGCAAGGAATTTCTTTATAATTAAATTATAAATTATAAATAATCATATTAGTTAACCTTTCATCTTAATTCCATGAATTCATGATTAATGATCAACTAACATGTCATCTGCATTTGAAATCATAATGACCAACTAACTTACCATTTCACCAGATTATATTGAATTAAATTGTCAACTGACTTCATGTGAACCTCAATGGCTATATTTGAAACTAGGTAAAAAATTGGGATGTAACATCAAATGACCCTGAATTCTATTTTACAGATACAGGGGAGCAACAATAGTTGTAGGTTGGTTTGTAATTGTATATATAATCAAATTATTACTAAATTATGTGTGTACAATCACATTGCCACATTTCCAATTGCATAATTTTTTCAAGTAGGAGTAGGGAAAAAAATTCCATCTACTCTATGTAGTACTAGTATGCCAGTGCCTGGTTGTCTAGCTATCCTGATATGATGACTCTTGATTCCTGTAACAATTAACATTAAACAAAGTTGAAATTAAATGCAAAATTTTAAATTAACGAGTAACAAGTAAAAAAATGATTATAGTACTATCACTTACTAAGTTGTTACTTCTTAGTGCTATTAGCTATGACTGAAACTAATAGTAACAGATTGAGTAGATGACTCAACTCCACTGATCTTTACAATGCTCCATTCTACATCATTTTGAATCTCCATTTTTTTGAGGTTATACCTAAATAATTGTAACCTCATCAACAATGAATACTTTGAAGATATATTTTTATATGAATTGAGGAATTTATCTATATCAACATTTATTGTTGATAGTGGTTTGATGCAACTTGCAATTTTTTCTGGAGTGCTTTCCTCAAGCTTTTTGCCTAAATTAGAGTTTATAGTGTTGTGAAACCTTTTCATGTAATCTTATTTTCCAATAAATTTGTTGTCTAAGTTAACTGTATTTGGTAATCCAACATTTAGCAAGTTCATTATGCTATGATTCATCTTCATCAAGTCTTTGGAAGAAGATTTCAAAGCTTCATCTATTTCCATTGATTGGTCACAATTGTGATAGATAGTAAAGGTCATTATAGAGACATCACAATAGTTGTTTATTCCTTGGTCTTCCAAATCCCTGTCACTATATCTCTATACTTTATCCAAAAAATTTATTGCAAGATTTTTTAAGGAAGTGGTGAATATACATTTTTTTACCAACAACATCTTCTTTTACATTTTCAAAGACATCTATGATATTGCTATTTAAATCAAGCTATTGAAACAAGCTATCACTATTTTGCATTAGTTTCTTCCAATTTTCTTGTTTGATAAGCTTAACCATGTTTATTACAGTATCCTTGACATGATGGTCTTTAAAAGATGTAGTTATATTTTACATGCAATTTCATTCTCCATCTTTTTCTTCATTTCAGACATATGTATTTCACTCAATTTCTATATTTGCTCTGGTTGCCCTTGCCAATTAGTTTCTCTCTTCCTCCCATCCTCCAATTTCTTCTTCAAATCTTGAATTGTCCTTGCAATTGTTACCTCTTTTTTTCTCATCCTTGAGTTCCCTTTTTAAATCATGGATTGTCTTCATAGTGGACTCCTCCTTTTTCTTTGCATTGTCAATTCCTTCTTCAAATCATGTAGTGTGTTTATAGTATGAGTAGACTCCTCTTTTTTCACATTCTCCAATTTCTTCTTCAAATCAAAGATTTTCTTTATAGTTGACTTCTCTTTTTTTTTTGCATTATCCAATTCCTTCTTCATATGGTGGATTGGGTTAGTGTTTGCAGTTGCACTAGACTCCGTTGTAGGGTGTTTTTTTAGTGGTGAATATTCATAATTTTGCAAATTTTAGAAATTCAATGCTAGTAATTTGGCTAATAATTTAAGATTTGATGCAACCTAAATCACCCCATTTTTATTAAATTTAGCTCTAAAATATTTAAAATTACTCACTAATTTATTTTATTAAAAAATTTAGACTCAAAGATTCATCATAATATTCGATACATGATTAGATTTGATTCATCTAAATATTATATACTATCGAAGAAATTAAAATTAATTTCCCAATAATTATCATAACTACTAGTTACTTTAGGGATATATTACCAATATTTAGTTTTCACTATTGATTAACAATATAATAAGTTTATCCTCATAATTTCCATGAGATAAAACATGTTTAGTTTTGATTTGTAATATTCCATGACAATTAGCAAACTTCCTATTATTATTGAGATTTGCCAATATTTTCTTCTGAAAAATTATTATTCCAAAATAATTGGCAATGTAAATAATATTTAAAATTAAAAAAATGATACATTCATCAATAAAAATAATTTTGTTTTTCAAAATAACGAAAGATTTTCCAATAGTTTATATCTTTTTCTAGAAGGGGCTTTCTTAAGGTTTACCCTGCTCTGTTGTCTTCACATTCTCCAATTCCTTCTTCAAATCAAGGATTGCCTTTGAAGTTGAATCCTCTTGTTTGTTCATATTCTTCAATTGCTTCTTCAAATTGTGGATTGTGTTTACACTAGAATCCTCTTTTTTCTTCTCATTCCCAAATTCCTTTTGCAAATTATCAATTTATCCTTGCATTAGACTCCTAATTTTTCTTTTCATTCTCCAATACCATCTTCAAATTATGGATTGTATTTTTAGTAGAAGAGTAATTTTTCCTTTCATGCTCCAATTCAATCTTCAAATTATTATTTTCCTTGATAGCAAAGTCTAGGTTAGTTTTTAATTTATTGTTTACCTATGCACTACTCTCTATAGACTTGAACAATTGTGTAGTAGAGGCTTTTTCATGCTGAAATCTTTTTTTTCACTCATCCCATTATTTAGTCATATTTTTAAGTTGTTCATTCATCTTTTCTTGCTACACAATTGCCTCTATAGAAGAATAATTCTTTTTCCTATTTTGCAATTCTTTAAACCTATTGTCTGCTACTTTCTCCTTGGCCTTCACATTATCAAGGTCTATTTGGAACTTTTCTATTTTCTTTGCAAGCTTTTTGTTTTCCCTCTCTACTTTTAGAAGTGTAGAGTAAACCATGTTGTTGTCGTCTTTTGATATATTGATTTTGTCAATAATTTTTAGTTTTCAGAAATACATTTGAAGATTGGTAACTTGTACATCATTATGATTTATTATATTTTATGGTGGATTATTATCTCTAGATAGGGGCATACTAGCCATGAAGTTCATCATTTTAGTGTTTGGATCATATTTTGGAAACATATCATTACTAGATTCTTGATGTTCAACAATTGCATCACTTTTCAAAGTCTTCATAATTTGCCTAGTTCTTTTGCTTGTCTAATCAAACTTTGATGCAAAGTCATTAAACTAAAATATGGGTCTGTTCACACAATTGAGTGTTTGAAAGGTGAATTATCAGTTGTGTTGTTTTATGCTCCTCCAACTCTAGTTACACTTACTCCACCTACAATTGTATTTTGAGAATTTCCAACATACTAAAGATGTACCATTCCAAATCATACTGTTTTAGGACTATTTTGAGGGTTTTGTATAGAAGCTACTAATGCATACATTTGTGAAGTAACCATTTACATTTCTTGCATTTTAATTGTCATAACTTTTTATTTTTTTGCACAAGTTTCACCCATGCTAGTGCCAATGAGATCAACTATAATTGGTTTTGAAGATTTAACAAATTTTGTGTTGGGATGTGTAGACACCTAAAAATCTTTAGAAAATAAAGTATTTTTATTTTCTAAAAAATTCCTGATGACATCATCATTAATTAATTTTTATGCCATTAAATCCCTTTATCTTAATTAAAAATATTTAATTAAGGAATCCCTCCCAAAAATGTTTAAATCTTATTTAAACATTATTTCCTTATTTATTAATTATTTAATTAATAAATTGACCAAAAAACCCAAAATAAATAATTTTTTTTTATCTTTTGCCCAAAACTTGGCCAATTTCCTTAAGACCACTAACCTCTTCCAAAATCTTCTAATCCTTCTTTAATTTTGATTAAAGGCTAATTCCATCATTTCCTACCCCTAATCCCAACTCAAAATATTTAATTAAGATTAAATATTAATCCTCATGTTTATTAAAAAAGTTTTAATAAATATCTCCTCAACCCAAACCCTTGAAATAAATAAAACTTTATTTATTTCCTAAAAATCTAATTTATCCTCATCCTAAGAAGGTCCAGACTCTTCTAGAAAGTCTTCATCCTCATCCTAGGAAGTTCTAGACTATTCTAGAAAGTCTTTATCCTCATCCAAAGTCTAGACTCTTCTAGAAGATGTCTTTAAACCTAAACCTAATCCCCTCCTAACCTTGTCACATTCTCTAAAAATGGGTTAAGACTTACTAACCCAAGCCAAAGTTAACAAATATCTCCTCCTTCACCCACCCTCATTAAATGCCATCCACTTGCCTATCCCTAAGCTAATCCTAAACCATCCTAATCCATCCTCTAATCATTTGCACAATCCTAAGCAAGCTTAAAACCTTCCTAATCAAGTCCAAGTCGAAATTCCTCTCATCTCCTTCAAAATATCCCAACCATAAAACTTTATGAAGCCCACTAGGCCATAAATGACTCTTCCAAGCCGTTTTATTGCTCTTACAAGCCATTATGAGCGTCTTTATGAAGATTTTATCCCTTGATCCTCATTTGTTGACTCATCCTTCCCCTTTCCTCCATCCTCTCACCCTGTGACATGTGTCACTCCCTGATTGGCTATAAAGAAGCACAATCCATGTGCTCTCCTCTCATGCAATCTGAGCCCTCCATGAGCTTTTTTCCATCCTTGCATCTTAGCCCTCAATCCCTCAAGCCTCTTGCCTATAAATTAGATCCTTCCCCTTTGAAAAATAACACAATCCATGAAGTAAAGTCATAATGCCATTTTAAGAAGCCATTTTACATCAAAACCATACACTCACACCCAAATTCCAACTCCATTTGAAGCCCTTTTTGAAGCATAAGCTTGAGCATACATCCTATCTATTTAGACAAAGCCACTCAAAAAGGGAGCTTCTTATTGAGAGAGCCCATTAATGGCTCATATTCTTAATTGAGAGCTCATCTTAGTCTATCTTGAAGTTTATGAATTTTTTTTAGTTTGTAGAAGCTTTATTTAAATTTGGTTTCTATTAGCATACTAACATTGCTCATATACAGGATGAACTTCACAAGTAGAAATATAATGTTTCTTTTCCCATCTTCAATCTCATTAGAGAATTTAGTGACTAGTTTAGTTCCAATTTTGGGTGGGTCTAGTACTGTAATTGGATTCCAAATCCCTTTACCACTTGCACAAATGGGCCCTATACTTGCATAACCCATTTTTTGTATCATAGTTGCCCCTTTATTATATGTTTGTTCAATAGAATCACTCATTTAAAGATTAACAGTATGCTTGGTTGACCCAAGATCCTGGGTACTTTGAATGTCTCCACCAAACTTAAGGTCCTTCTATCTTTGACTAGCACTGCCACTAAGAGTGCCAAATTCATATACTATAGTTAGATGTTATTTATTCCAATAATTTCTAAAAATTTCATCCTCCTCAATTTCCTCAAAACCTACTAAGGTCTTTGGTTCACCAAAATTTTACCTCATTTTCAAAAATTCAGTCATCTTGGTTTGACATCTTAATTTAGATTTGCATGCCTCTTTAATTACTTTCTGCATAGAACTCTTAGAAGGCTGAGATGCTTTCTTGTAGAAATTTAAGTATGTCATAGGCTTTGATTTATGTGACTCTAATATGTGCAATGTCATAATTTGGGATGACAATTATTGCATTGGAATATTATTCTTTGTTTCATTTTTCTCCATCTCTTTCTTAACCTCATCCCAAGAATCAATGTTTTTAAACTTTTCTATCAATGGCATCTCTTGATGTTGATATTTTCTTGTACATTTTCCATTGGTAATAAGTCTTATTTTTATTATGTTTAGTGGATCATAATTCTAGTGATTGACAAAATCAAAGCCAAAAACTTTTACAACTTCATTTTTTCACTTTAAAAGCATTTCTTTCAAATGTGAGGCCTCTAATTGTGAAAGGAAAGGAAGGAAATATCATTTTCATTTGCTGTTCAATAAAAAGTTCATCTATCCTCTCCATCTACCATACATAGTCTAGTGCAAAAACCCTTTCTGTAACATGCATTGGAAGTTTCCATGGTTCAATCATTGAACTATAAAACCTTAACATAGTGTAGTCTTCCATGAAGAATCAAGCAACCAAGTGAGTTTGACTTCCCAATTGAATATAATCTTTACAAGATACAAGCAATCTAGGCATCGAAGTGCCTACGATTTTTTGGTAAATAGGTACCAAAAAGAAAGATATAAAATGGTTGAGGTTATTATTGTTAGTAGTTATCCTCATCTTATGTGTCAACTCATATACTATACTTGGAGCCTTTGATTTCTTCTGAGTTTTCTCATCAAACTTATAGACCTCAATATCAAGCTTGTTGTTCTAAGTATTAAATATTGGGTGATTCTTTGCTAAAAGAAGGTAGCACAAGTAACTTGTGAACCTAAATCTCTTCATCTTTCCTATAGTTGTACTAATGATTAAATTGTCATAATGATTAAACAAAGTAAGATTTATATTGTTGCAATTGTACTGCAATTTAAAAAAAAAAGATTTAAATACCCAAAATCAAGATTCAAGATTTGATAATACTAGTGTTATCATATACTCAGATAATTGGTTCTATCCTATGATACTCAAGTTTTCAACTTTTAGTGTTTAGAATAGAAAATTGAATTCAATTAGAGTCTTTGAAATGTTGAAATTTGAAAACCCTATAGTATTGGACTCTTGAGAACTTTGAATTTCATAGTCTAAAAACATAAAAGGTTAATAGTTAAAAGTTAAAATCTAAGTATTAATTAATTAGTGGTTTAAAGTACTTTATTGATACTATGTACAATATACATGTAAACGACATCAAGACTCAATAATGTACATAATTATAATAATAAAAAGTAACAATTAATTACATTAATATACATTTTAATTTTGATATTTATACATTTTAAATAAATTAAATAATAAAAATCAAACTTAATAATTGATATGATTTTTAGGTGAAATTTTGGAATGTCATCATTGTTGTCAAGAGTCATCTGAAATTGTGACACTTGTTATGGACACACGTCCTTAACATGTGTCACAACTTTGGATGTTTCTTGATAACAACAATAGTATTCCAAAAAAATTAACTAAAATTCATCTCGAGCTGTTGATCTATCTTTTACTCAATAGTCAGGATTTACTAATAATCGAGAATTGCAATGATTAGACACTTGCCACAATTCCAGATGAATCTAGGCATATGAGAAAACATTTTCCAAATTGATCTAAAATTCATCTCAGGTTGTCAATCTTTCTTTTAAATTTTAATCAACAGTAGGGATTTAGGCATAACTATAAGAGAGTATCTTGGACTACATGTGTGGTTCAATTTTGGGTAGTACTAGTGGAATGTTATCATTGTTGTCAAGAGTCATATAGAATCGTGACACTTGTCATAGATACATGTCATGATTTTGGATGTTTCTTGACAATAGCAATAACATTCTCAAAATTTACTTGAAATTCATGTTAGGTCATTGATTTCTGTTTTACTTAACATACTAACAGTTGGGATTGACTAATAAACAAAACTAAACATAATCATTAATAACTAAGTTTTGACACTTTTCACTTAATTGAGCATTGCAATGACCAAACACATGTCATGATTCCAGATGAATCTAGGCACATGGAAAAACATTCCCCACATCGATCCAAAATTCATCTTGGGTCGTCGATCTTTCTTTTAGTTTTAATCAATGCTTGAGACTTTGGCATAACTATAAGAAAGATTATAATCAATATATGCTAAATTTCTTAAGCTTGATAATGATATGTGATAATTTAATTTAAATTTAAACAACCATGGCATTTTTCATTTAATTCTTGAAATATGATAAAAAATTAAAAATACTATGATGATCATGATATTTAAATAAATTTAGATTGAAAATAGGAAGTAATGAGTATATAAATTAGTGTTCAATATTTTATATGAAAATTTATATATAAGTTGTAATGTTAAATTTTTTATTTTCAAATCAAATTTCAATGTTATTTATACAATTTGAATTGCATGATCAGGATTCAGGAATCATGATTCATGATTCATGATGTTACATGTATCATAAGTTTAACTTTATCAAACTAATTATTTATTTATTTAATATTTTAAAATAAATTAATAATAGTTAAAACCATTATCTTGCATAGTCTTGGCCTCTGTGTTCATATATTATCAAATTTTATAGGTTTTAAAATTTAAACGACATACATACATACATACATGCATACATACATATATATAGATATAGATATATTACAAATTTTCATTGGATAACTTTCAATTGAATAACTTTTTACTATAAATCATTAATCAAATATGAAACCATAAAGGGATTGTTGAAACCCTTTTTCCATTTCTAACTTTCAAACAATTAATTTTTTATGATAGACTCACAAACTAATATTTGAATTGTGCATTGAGAAGACAAAAATAGAGTTGTAGACTAATAGAAACAATGATTTGAGAAGTCAAAAACTATTGTTTTCATTGATTATATTTGAGTTTTTACAATGTATAGATTCATAACATAGATATTCAAAATAGTTGAATAAATCAACTTGATTTTACTATTTCATAATTTACATTCAAGGGCAAGGCCCAATCTAAAGAAATACAAATATCTTGAATTTTTTATTTTTTCCCTAAGGACAAGGGTTAAGGAAATAAGCAACCAAGGAATAGGGAGCCATGGAATAGAGAGCATCAGTAGGTTGAGGGATTGAAGCCTTCAATCATAAAGGTCTTCAAGCCCCTCCACAAGGAATCTCTTGGAGATGATAATATTGTTGAACTTGTGTTGCTGTGAGGCCCCGCCTCGACCCATCCTAGCCTCGATGATACTCTATTTTTTTTATGGCTCGATATGTCAGAGCATTATTTGTGGCACTGAACATTATTTTGCTAATTATGATGTATGATTCTTTATTTCAGATATTTGATTTCTGTAGTTTAATGTTTTATAACGTATATGCTGATAAAATGAATGAATGCAAACTAACACTTTGAATCTCCAATTTTAATGAGTAGAATGAGATGAATGAATAGATTATGGAAGAATGGATGTTTTAAATTTCATGAAATTGTTGATGCGTATTTATATATATATATATATATATATATATACATGTGCTTCTCGAATTACTGACGTGTGCAATGAGTGTGCAGGAAATTTAGCCGGGAAATCCAATGGGAAGACAAAAGCTGAACCCCATGTTTATTTTGTGCTATATTCTTTTTTTACCTAGTCCATCTTTAAGGTGTATTTCTTTTGGTAGTTTGTTTCCCCTAGTTTTATTGTCCTTATTAAATCCTTAAGTCTTAAAAACTTCAAAATTAAGTACCCTAGGGGTAAGGGTTTGGGTTGGGAGTGTTTTCCACTCCCCAAGTCTCCTTGGTTGACCTTTATGGTCACTCAAACACTCCATCTTTTCTTGAATTCGAAATTGGTTGTCACTTCATAGGTTGGTGACCTTGACTCCACCAAGGGGTTTACCTTAAGCCTAGTTAAGTAGATTCTTATTTAGAGGCACTTTGGAAGTAGTGGAGGGTTGTTACCCAATCTCTAGTTTTAGAGAGCAAGCTTGAAGATTGAAGGAAGGAGAAAGGAAAGAAGCTCTTCTCAAAAACTTCCATTGTTGCCATAACACTTGTGGAGGTAGGAATTCCTCTCTCATGGGCTTAGCTTTCATTTTTTGTTTGATCATGTGTAAATCTTGTTTATAGTATTGTGAAGGTTCTTGTCTTTATATGTTTGTGTGTATTGGGAGGATATTGGAGGGAATTTTATCTTGTTTTGGATTTCATTTTTTTGCTTGTTGAGACCTTGTTCTTTGAGTTTTCATGGGGATTGTGATGGCATCACTCACCCTTGGATAGGGAAGAAGTGGCCATGTATGGGGGTAGGGCTTTAGTTGGACCTCATTGGTGAGAGTCTCCTTTCATGGTGAGAGGAGGGAAAAAGGTAGGGTGTATGGGCCCCTACTTGTCATCACCTTCCTTATTGATGTTGTGAAATCATGTGTATGAAGAGAAAATGAATACCCTTGTGATTGGAGCCCCGAAAGGGCCTTATAATAGAATGGAAATTCTTAAAATTGAAGCCCCGAAAGGGCCATGTAATGGAATGGTGATTGACTTCTCCCATTGGGAAAATCCACCTCCCCCCTTATTTTGATTCCATGTATGGATCTATTGTGCAAACCGGGTTTGGGGTGTATGTTTTGAGTTGAGGTTGCTGTGATTATCCACCTTGTTTCAGTTTAGTCCTCCCCATTATTCTTTATTGTAATTTGAAGATTATTTGGAAGATAGCACATGTTGGAAGTTTGTAGAGATTTATTTGAGTTGTAAAATGATGTAAAATGGAGTGGAAACTTGGAAGTATTGGGCAATGACCTCGGGTTTTCTTACTGGTTCTTTCCCGAGTGGAGCCTTTGAACCAGGATGAATAATAAGAAAAAAAAGAGATTATGAGAATTTCCTTGCATTGCTCCCATGTTTCTTTGGAAAATTTGCGTAATGTATGTTAAATGGTCTTCTCATTGTGTGAAATTTGTTATAGCCAATTCCACCATCTTTTTGTTCATGCATGTTATTGTGATGAAAGTAAAAAAAAAAAAAATGTATTGAGTTATCATATATCTTGTATGATGTATTGAAAGTGTTGAACGTTAATCTTGAATATGAAGGAATTATGTTAGGAAAGGCTGAGTTCAAATAGACATTAGAATGGTATGGAGAAAATATATGCATATGAATTTATAGAGAATTTAAACATCCATTGTGACCTTTCTATTTTCCATTCTCATAGAGTAATTAGTTGCATTATGTATAAACTTGGATTCATATACAGTTGTTGCATTTGTATGTGAAAGAAAATAGAATTGTATTGATCCAACCACAAAGGAAGAGAAACTAAAGTAAGTATATAAAAATGTTATAAGCAAATCATTTGATTAATGTATGGTTGTGTTCAAGATGTAATATGCAATGTATAGACTCACCAATCTATTGACACCCATGTCTCAAGATCAATGGAGAAATTTGATAAAGACTTAAACTCCAACAAAAAAAATAGAGGCCTGTAGGTGCTCAAACTTGCTGGAAAATGTATGGGCAAAAAAAAAAAAGAGACCCCTCTATTACAGTCAATAAAGTATAAAAAAAAAGAGAATCACCCTCTTATTATAAGTATTCAAAGGTTGGGGCGACCTACCTTATTAAATGCAACCCCACAACTTTTAAAAAAAAAAATTATAAAAAAAAAAAAAACACAAAAAAAAATTTTGAATTTCGGGCAGAGCCTGCGGCTCGTACCCGGCGGCTCCAGTTCTCGTACGCGTGGAAGACCCCACGCATACACATGCGTGAGGACCACGCATTTAAATGCGTGGGATCCCCACGCATGTGTATGCGTGAGGCCCACGCATATATTGCGTGGGATCCCCCACGCATATAAATGCGTGGGGCCGCGCGTTTTCAAATTTTTTTTTTTAAAATTTTTTTTTTTTGTTAGAATTAAAATCCGTTTAATATAGTTTAGTTAAAAATAGTTGTTAGTAGTTTTTTTTTATTATTATATTTAATTATTAGTTTAATTTATAATGTGTATTAATGAAGTTCATTAACTACTCATTATTATTTATAAATTTAATAATACTTACTTAACGAATTCAATAATTAATAAATATTATTAATCAAAGATTCTTTCTAAAAAGTTTTATCTGTTTATTTATTAATTGTTAATTTATGTGAATGCAAATATAATTATTATTTAATTAAGGATTACTTGATTGAGTTTAATTATTCGTTTAGCAATTCTTAATGAGAAGTTTACTTTCGGGGTTAGTAAAATGTAGCTTAAATTTATATGTCTTAAACATCAGAATTATATAGTTTAAAATTTGACCTATGTCAATTGTAGGGACATGCAATCCAGATTAACTCATAGATTGAAGGAATTCTTTTATTTTTTTTACTCCTTTGTCGAAGTTGATGACTAATTCATATGCAAAATTGAAATAAATTGTATTTAAGGAATTTACTAATGTTCTAAGAATGTAAATCTTTTAAAGGGATTTATTAAATCTATTAATTAATTGGGTCTCCTAATTTAATAAGAGTAGCTGTTAACTGAATCAATTGAATTGTTGAGAGTTCGTGTAACCGCCTTCTTGGCATCCTTGTTTCATGTGAACTTAACCGTGTCAGCTTAGTGCACTTAAGTTTAAATAAATAAATAAATAAATAAATTTAAATTTAAAAAAAAAAAAAAAAAAAAATTGGTGTGTTTGGCCATAAATTTTTTTTTTTGGGCATGACAGTTGCCATGTGAAGTTAGTGTCACTAACATCACCCAAGAACAACCACTTCCATAGAAAACCCCTCCCAAGTCATGCCTAGTTTCGATGGCAAGTCAATTAATATATATTTGTGTCAAGAAGGAAGGGATGCTTCTGTACAATTCTCCCTATGCTTTTCTCCCAACACTTGTCTACTACGTCTGCAAAAGAGATGCCAATGCCTAACCCCAGTAAATTCTTTGCCAATACAATAATTTTGACATTGTCTTCTAAAAATGTTTCTTTAAAAACATTACATAGAAGCATCAAAATGTCTACTTGATTGTCTTGAAGGTTGAGAAGAGACACAAGGAAGTGGGAGGTAATATCTATGGACATGCGATATCTCTTCTCATTTCTTAAGAATTCATGGCCTAGGACCATGAACAAAGTAGAGTGGATAAAAGGACCTATGGCATCTTCCTTGCAAACCATGGCTATGAAATCCTTAGGTATCATGCCCAAAAAGGGCTTTTATAGACCCATTGTGGTGCATTTCAAATGAATTGGTATATCCATGACAAATTAATAGTTACAACCTTACGATTCTAAGAGACTCCGCAAACTAAGAAAATCTACAAACTAAATTGAGATTTGGGATTTTGAGAAATGATATTGAAAGGGGAATTGAAGAGACACTTTAATGGTAGGTGAATTAAATTGGTTGGCATTCATGATATTTCATATCTTTCTTTCATATTCCTAGTAATTTGCAAGTGTGGAAATTGTACTTGTATGAATGTTAGACAATCGGAGTGCTTACCAAGGTGGCTATAAATGGAATATAATAATTATAACTATCAATACTGCATTTATGATTTTAATCTTGATGTGATGTTCACTACATTCCAGTTAATGGTTTTTGTACAAAACTTCTCACATGTCTCCATTTCAAAGAAATTCATGTCGCTCTAGGTCTTTTCAAGCAACTAGCCCTGAAATATATCTTTTGTCATTGATCTCTAATTAATCAACTTACTGGTAAAACTAACATACTAATGATATGAAAGTGGTAGTAGCTAAGTTGGTAATCACTAATGGTGATACTGATGTTATTAATAATAGATAGTACACTAGTTAGTAGTCAATACAAATGGTCACTAGCCAATACTATCACTAATGTTATTAATAATAGAAAGTACACTAGTTAGTACAGTTAGTTACTAGAGTGTGTGTAGGATCATCGTCAACCAAACTATGCTCTTAAGTAGTAGTAAAAAAATAGAAAATTAGGGTTAAGTGAACTTGACGCACAATTTTTTACTTGTTATTAGCTTTATATCAAAAAGTTGAGAGAAAATAATCTCTAGGAAATTGAATCTAGTTTATAAACTATTAGGACTTATCTCAAAAATAATAAAAATTGATTGAACAAAATTTTGAATTTCAATGCAATATTACAAAAATTTCAGAACAAAAAAGAAGAAGTAGACATATGTTTGACCACCTTAATCAAAATCAAATGATAATATTTTTTAACAATATTATATATACAAGTAGTAGACTCATGCTTGGATGTGACACATATTTTTGCATATTTTTATTCTAAACAAATAATTAATAATTAATTTTTGACTTCAGTATTTTTGGAATTAAAAAACTCTCATGTTTGACCACCTTAACTAATTCAAATCTCTACAAAATTTAATTTTTCATTTTTTTTTCTTATAGTGGAAGAAACATAGAATGTGATGCATCTTTTGGACTTAAAAAATGTTTTACCATTTAAATGTTATAGTTGTTTTTCAACTACTGTGTTAGTTAGCACTTTACAAGTAACTTTATTAGAAAATAAGGAATAATTACTTACTAAACTCATAGTTTGACAAACCTTACATTTATGGAAAGATGAGAACATTCTTAAGAAACCCTTTTCATTTCATCAAATTTTGGTGAAAAAAAGTCGTCAGCTACATGTTTGAAGTAAAAATCACATAAAAATAGGCCAAAAATACTTTTTAAAGATGTTTTTAAAGTTGAGCATATAGGGTTGGTATCCAAATATATAATAGACCTTATAAAGATATTAATTTTTTTCATTTAGTATCAAGGTGGGTGGGAATAAATTTGGAATAGATTTTGAAATAGTTTGAGGCATTTCAGAACTCTATATTTTTCAAATCTCCACTTTTTGGCACACCATGATCCTGCACATACAACCTAATGGTCACTAACTCACTAGCCAATACACTTGCCAATTCACTTTTAGATTAATTTTTTTATAGTTTAACACTAAAGATTAGCCAAGACTATTATTATTTGTTTTCTTACAAAACAAGTAATTCACCTCTAACATTACAATCTCATTTTTTCCAAGGAAAAACATAGCCATCATTTATTTATCTATCAGTAAGAAAAATATTTGATTCACCACATTTAATATGATTTTTGCTAGGAAAAGAAAAATTTTCCAACATATAATACTTTATTTCCCTACATGGAACAAAAAAATTGCCCTCAAAATTAAATTTTTCTTGCCTGCAAAATGTTGGATTTGCCGGGATTTTAGGCATTTTTTTTAGGAGGGGTTTCTTAAAGTTATCCCTAAGGATCACATTAATCAATATGAACCAATTCCAAAATATCATCAGAATGGTCTTTCCCTTGAAAATAGACTTTTTCATTTTACCCATTTAACATTATTTTCATATCACCTTATCAGGCTTTCTTAATCTGGGTAACCTTCTAACTCTTTTCATCTTGCTAATGATTATTAAATTATCAAAGTTCACATGACATAACCTCTTGTACCATAACTAAAAATCCTCTACTTGTGCAATTAAAAATGTATCCTCAGATAGATCTAGGTAGAACAAGTCGCCTCTTATTTTCTCTCCATATCCAATTAGTGCACTAGAAACATCATAGATCTTTTCCTTCATGTTTTGGAATTCAGATCAATAGCCTACATTATTTAACTATGCCACACTCAATAGATTGTATTTTAGTCCATAAACCCAATATGAATTCTGACATTTGATCTTATCATTTAATATAATTGATCCTTTACCTTCCACATAACATGGTGCATCATTTCCAAACTTAACAATACTTCAATTATAATATTCTAGCTTCTCAAACTTACTTGTATCACCAGTCATATAATATTAGAAACCACTATCAATTATCCTTTTATCATTCTTACTTACATGTAAAAATAATGCAATTCCCTCATTTTCACCAAAATCATCTTTGATTGCAACATGAACAACTTCTTCATCATGATTACCAGAATCACTACCAGAACCATTTTCCTCAGCAATGTAGCAATATTTATTACCTTTATCTTTATAGTCTTGGTTATCTCAGATGTCTCTATTGTCTCTCCTTCCTCAATACTTGAAGTCTTTCCTTTAATCCTTTTCATCTTTGTCAAGACACCTCACAACAATATGACCAACTTTGTTACATGTAAAACAAATTATAGGGAGTTTACCTTTGTATTTACCTTTTCCTCTTAGTAGCCTTTTGACCAATAATACTTAAAGTTTACCAAGGTCATCATTTGATTCACTATCAATTTCCACATATTTTCTCTTCTTCTTTCTTCTAGATCCATCAAAGATTAGTTGAGTCTTAGAAGCATGTATTCAACACTAGTAGGTGTATAACTATAAAAAATTGACAATTCAAATGTAGTGAGTCTACCACCATTCAAGGTTAGATCATTAGTAGGTCTACATCTCAACTCTTGTATTATAGAAATTGTAATAGTATAAATAGGAGTTAAAGTTCTCAATACCTTTCTTATCAAAGTGTCTTTAGTTATGTCTCTTCCAACACTTGTGATAGCATTCACCACCTTTTTGATTCTGCCACAATATTATGTAATAGTCCCACCTTCTTTTATTCTCATAACATCAAACTTGCCTCTCAAGCTTTTTTCCTTAGCCCTCAATAATTTTTTCTCCTCTATGGATTTATGCCAACTTATCCCACATTTTCTTTATTATAGTGCATTCCTTTACATCATTAAATTCAACATAACTTAGGGGTGTTGTCAATTCAATCATCATTTGGTTGTGGTCTTGTTTCTCTTTCATTTTTTCAATAGTCATAGGTCTAGGTACCTTAATGTATTCATTGTCCTCAGGTCCAAATATAGTAGTCTAACTTTAACAACTTTAAACACCTCAATCCAATTCACAAACCCACTTGGTCAATATAGCATCGTACCAGAAAACCAACTTGCTCATATAGTTACCCAACTCTATGTTTTTGTGTATGTTGACTAAAAATAACATAAAATAATAAATAGCATGCAAACAACATTCATACACACATAACACTTTGACACTGATATTTAACATGGAAACCCAATTTGGAAAAAACCACCAACTAACATGCTACCACTTTTTCACTCTTTTGAAGTGACCTTAGCTAAGAGAAAACCCTAGTAAAGGTTACAAAACACACTATTTGTAGTGGTCTTGTTATAAAACTTTGAACATTCTCATAGAATGTTACATTGATTAAAGGATTTACAAATGACTATTAGGTCAACCTTGATTAAAATATTTTATTGCCACAATGGTTAGAAAGTAACAACATGTTTGATTTGTAAAATATAACTCACTTTACAATGTGAGATCTTCATTGAACTCATTTACTAGCTCATTGAGTGGACTCCATTAACATCTCCATCACTGATATGCTTGGCAATTCTTTAAGCAATCAAACTTCACCAATCTCTTCACTTCTCTTCTGCTACTTTGTTCTCCACAAGTTCTCCTTAATATTGCTAATCAATAATGAACCAAACTTACGAAAAAAATATTATGCCTCCTTAAATAGGTAATTTCAATCTTTTTCTACTTAAACATCACTGTAGATGTTAGGGTTAGGTCAGATGCATCAAATCATTCCATCATTATGTTCTCCTCCTTTTAGGAAACTTCTTATTAAATCCTTTCCATATTTTATGTAACAAGCTTTCATCATGCACTAAAATATGCTAGCTCATCAATCTTTATCATTATAATTTTTTTGATTGATCCAAAAATTCAACTATGTCGGCCTCAGATCTCAAATATTTCATAAACTATCAACTTGTTGTAGCTCAAAAATTACTAAGTTATTTTCTTGGTCATTATTGTAATGGCCTACTGGGAGATCCTTGGAACACAAGGATAAAATATGCACTGAATAATTTTTTTCTTAAGATAAGTTCTTGAACAACAACATAAAGTAACCAAGTGCAAGAATGAAACATCAAAACAAGGTGATGAGGATAGGGAACATGGCTACACTCACATATTCACCTACACCAACGAAAGTCTAACAAACACTTCAAAAGATCTCCTAGCTCTAATCTGCAACACAAAAACCAAAGATCATACAAATCATGAGAATATACCAAGGGAATGTTCTTGTTTAATCCAAAAGTAAAAGCTCCTAGCATGATTACACATACAATTCCATATCCACTAATCATATCATAATAAAGAAGCACAAGCAGAGACCAACAATGGTCATGAAAAAGATCAGGGTTCAAAGTTACATCTACTCATCTACTAGACACCATGCTGAAAGATAATGCCGACTCTTGAAATTTTGCTAAGTTTGAATTTTTCAAGCCTTGAAATTCCCTAAAAAAATTTAATCTTAACTCAGAGAGGTCTAGAACCTATCTCAAATGAATTGTCACATATTTTAATATATATCTTAAGTATAAGAAATTAAATATATCTCAACTTATACTTTAATGATATATTTTAAAACCCATAGAAAATATGTTGTCCTAGAAAGGAGTGCAACCCTAAAGGGTACCCAAAACACCCTTCAACTCTTAACTAAAAAGTCTAGAGATACCTGTTGTTTTCTTGAGTAGGACTTTGTAATAAATTAGGTGGCACTTTACAATAGCTAGGCCATATTTATTTCTATAGTCAGACAATACTTTTTTCCCAAGTGATACTTTTTACTATAGCCAAGAGGTACTTCTTAGTATGTCTAGGCAATAATTCTCAGTATGACTGAGTGATGCTTCACTAGTATCATATGATATTTGTCACTATTATGGTATGACACTTTTTTCTATGACGCAATGCTAAAAAAATATCACCCAAGTTGAAAATCACAAAGAAAATGATAAGTCTAGAAGGAAAAAAAGGTGAGAACTCCACACTGAGTAGATTTAGAACCACTAAAGTTGAGGAAACATCACTCAAAAGCATGAAATACAAGACAAAAACACAATTATCCATCTAATCCATAACAACATATGAAGGAATATGCAAAAAGCAACATCGTGGTGTACATGCATGGTACATAAACCAAACATCATATGAAGGAATACATAAACATCTAAGCACCATCACAACTAAAACTTGTGCATGGTTCATCCCAACCGTAATAGCATTAGGAGACCTCAAAGGCCCTAGCCATCCCCCATGTGTAACATCCCAAGCTACCAACTAGATAGTCAAAGCTATCTTATGTAGGTGACACTACTATAAAAGTAACTAACATCATAAGAACAAGAAGATCTAACATGCTAATCTAAAAAGCATAGATACTCCAACTAGTAGTGAATCAAATTATCTAACCATATTCCATAACATCATAATAAAGGAAAGCATCAAATGAAAACTAACTTCATGCAAAGATGATATCCATACATTCCAATGAAGGCATAAATCACAAGGAAAATTTCTTCAAAAAACCCAAAATGCCAAGTGAACATCAAGCATCGATCTCAATTGGAAATACACCATCTCTATACACCAATCCCTAGTAGTAGTGTATGTAGTAGTGCCTCCTAACCACACAGAACTTGTAGGTCCACTCTTGCCATGCTAATGGAGATAATGATACAACCACAAAACACAAAAAAAAAATGTCCATGGCTAACACTCACACCAGACAGTAAAGATGATAGAAACCAAGATCATGAGATAATACAAGTACAACAGGTTCTAGTCAGACACTCTATGGGTCAACTATGTAGGGACTTGATGGATGGTGATATGACTGGTACTCCCTAGCTAAAGCTAGTGTGGAAAATATCTCAAGGTACTCCCTTGAAGGCCATAACACTAGTGTAGAAACAATCTCAAGGTACTCCCTTGGAGGCCATCACCACGTGTTCTTGGAGTCAAACCGTAAGATTCTCTCCATCGAATAAACTGTACATGCATCACATTTTAATTATCTTAGTTTTATTACCCAGTTTATTTCTTTAGTTATAACTTACTTAGAAACTTCTTCATGCCAACCTAAGAAATAGTCACCAAGGTTGTGAGAGAAGCCCCTCCACTGCCTACCCTACATACCCATGTTCATCACACAATGAGTACTCGTAGGCAATGCATATTCCCTACCCAACCTCAATAAACACAACTCTACCAGAATCACCCAAGAGTTTGGGTCTCACAAGAACTAACAAATGCACATGCACATGCTCATGTGTGGGCTCACCAACATCACAAAGATCATAAAACAAGGGCTGGATGAGAATACAAGCATAACAACTCTCAACTAAATACTAGCCCGAGAGTATGAATTCTACATGAATCTCAATAAACAATAAAACCATACATCATGAACTCACTCAATTAGCCTCAATCTAGGAGTATGGATTCTACATGAATCCTAGAGTCCATGAAAACATAAGGGTTAGATCATAAACAATAACACTAGATACAAAATCACTCCATCAAACATAAAGTTGTGAGAAAATTCAACATGAATCTCAATGCAAACATTATAATGCAATAGCAATTGAATTGATATCCTATGAATAATATAAATCTATGACCAAAATCATGCCAAGAAAACTTGAGAAAAGTGGACGACACACAAATCAAGGTGAAAACATCAAAAAACCAATGTTGATGAAAATATAAAAAGGGTCAGTGCAAGAAGTTGGGTCTCACTTTTGGCCAAAAAGTGGAAGTGTTTTTCTTGTTTTTGAAATATTTTGTCAATTGATGCCAAAATTTGAGCTATTTAGAGATTAAATATAAAAAATTTTAAAAATAAAAATTGTAGTGCCTGGAATCTTCTTTTTGAATATGTAATTTATTTGTATACCCATTTGATAGATTATTTTTTTGGTATGGATCTTTAAAAACCACTTTTTCAAAATGCATGTTTCAGGACCATACCACGCTCGTGTACGGACACCATAATTTGACACAAATGAATGAATTTTTGTGAACCCTTTTAAATGGAGTTACCTGACACACCAAATATTGATGAGAATATTTTTCTTGAATTTTTTCATGAATATATTTTTATTATTAATTTTTAATTGGCTATAAAAGGAAATTTTAAAACCTCTCGTGTACGGACACCATAATTTGATCAAAATTTCACTTTTTTCAATTTTTTGTTTTTTTAACTTCAAAAGAATTGAATGTAGATTGATAAAATATAAATTAATTTAAGAAAAAATAAAAAATAAAAAAGTTATTAAAGTTTTAGTGAACGTTGCTATTTTACATTTAGGTACCACCTTTGATTAAAAAAAAAAAAAAATAGTAAATAAAAACATAACTCTATAAAATTTATATTTTTGGAATCAGGACAGTGAGATCTCTAATGGGTTTTTGTTTTGTAAAAAAATTTGATCGGGAAGACTCTCTAAAAATTATGGCAAGGCATGAATTTGTCAGTTCAATGCCTTAGCCAAATCTTAAGAGGCCAAGGCATAGGCTTGTTCTCACCAAGCCTATCCCAAACCAAAATCTGAGGCAGGGAAAAAAATCTTGCCTCATGTTGTAAGAAACGAGCACCCGTTATTTGAATTTCAAAAAACGGGTACCCATTTTGAAAAGCTAAAAGTAGCATGTAAAATTCGCCAAAAACTTAAAAAATTGAAGTTTTAAGAAACAGGTACCCATTTTTTACTTTTAAAAAATGGGTACCCGTTTTTTATTTTTTAAAAACGGGTGCCCGTTTCTTAAAAATTTAAATTTTTATTTTTTTGAAAAACAGGTACCCATTTTTTGAAAATAAAAAATAGGTACCCGATTTTAAAAAATAATGGTTGCCCATTTTTTAAATTTAGGGTCGGGCACCCGAACCAAAAATGGGTGCCCATTTTTAAAAATTGGGTACCCATTTCTAAGAAGTTTCATTTTGCAGATTTGACTTCCGCAGAATTGCGACCCAACTTTATGCATTCACCCAAAAAACAAAACCCATTCAACCCAAGTATGAATGAACCATAAAAATCTAATTAAATTTGGGTTCAACTACCATATGCAAAAATGACTAGAATAATGGTACAAAATCCCAAACCTTCATTTTGAAAAATAGGGAAATGCTCATATCCACCCAATTGGGTAGAGCTAGCATATAGAAATAGAGGGGAACACTAGTTTTCAACCTGCTAACAAACAATTACCAAAAAATGAAGCAAAAATGGATCTAGAACAATAAAAAAGGAGAGCCCTACCTCATAGCCAAAAGGGCTAAAATGGAAATCTAAACAATAAAATAAATATCTTTTAGAAGCTATCAAAAACCACAACACTCTAAAGTCTCCCCAAGCTAGATCTAACGAGACCAATCTTAAGATGATCCCATGCCCATATCTCCCACAATGAACATAATAGTATTTCCTCTTGAAGAGGATTTGAAATTTTCTCTCAAATTTCTAATTTCAAAAAGTGAGAAGTTCGGATTCCGTTTTTGATATTTATTCACTTTTCAAGTGAATAAATGATTAGGGTAATTAACTAGGTCACCTAGTTAAACAATAAACCAACCCAAATGAAAATAGACTATTCCAAGTAATTTGAACTCAACTACGAAAAAGCTATTGGGAATTAAATTAAATAAGATAAAGCTCAAAATTCTCTTAAACCAAAATCAAAGAATTCCTTAATAACTTTTCTGCCAAATGTAAAGCTCTAAATGCATAGACACACTCATGGGTCTAATCACACAATGAAAATGAGTCTAGGTTTATTAAATCATCAGAGGGTTTAATTGAAATAATTAAATAGGATACATCAACCATAGAGGGATGACATTGGCTAAATATGAATAGTTGAACCACTAACTCCATGTACCACTATTAGAAACATAAATCCTATACACTAAGAAACATAATCAAGTGTAAATGCATATAATAATATAGCCAAAGTGAAAAATGCATTAATTTACATTAAATAACCATTTTGCATAAATTACCAAAATGAACAAGGTAAATATCCATGGCACATAACCAAAGAATCTAACATGGACATTTCATTTCTAATTATTTAAGAATTTAATAATGGTTATTTAAATAACATAAAAGAACTTAAAACAGACAAGTGAACATGGTCAAATACATGACTGATCTCTACTACAAGAACCTAGTCAAATATAATAGGATAATAATACATAGTAAAATCTCTACACACATCTTAGAGTAATCACAAAACAACCTCATGATACCACATCAATCTTGGTAACCACTAGCACAAACCTTAGTGAAACCATGTAACACATCACATACTCATAAATCAGCCATAAGCATAATTAAAGAAACTAATACAGTAACATAAATCAAATCACCTTGAGGGTGTAGACTAGTCATAGTCCCAATCACAACCTCTTCTTAAGGAAATATCAACAAGGTTGCATCCATCATGATGACTTATAGAAATCAAATGGGTGAGGGACTGCAATTATTGTGTAACTTTTTCATTGCTGTTCTACCTTTCTTAAAATTCATTATATTTCTTGTTTGATACTAACACTTAGTCAATACTAACATTTCCTTCATCGACTTGCTTGGCCATAACTATCACTTGACTCATACTATTTGTTCAGCTCTTCTTAAGTTCCCTAGTCTTCTATTTCAACTCCATTTACCAAGCATATTTTATTGGGGTTTTCTTGTATTCAAATCAACACTTCCATACTTCATAATATTATTGAAAAATACATCATCTTGTCAATGACCAACTTATCAAGTGCTCTATGTAATTCAATGATTCTTAACTTCTTTCTTCTCAACAACTTGACTAGTTCACCTTGCTATCTCCTCTTTTCAAATCCCTTCATCAATAAAATGATATGGCACTCTACATTGTTAGTAAATGTATCTCCAATAGGTTTGAGATCAATAGAAACATAATAATTGTTCAAATTATAGTCTCCAACAGTGCACATTTTTGTATTATGTGCATTTGTGCATTCTTGTATTATGGACATGTGCACATTTTCATGTTATGTACATGTGTGCATTTTTGTGCTATGTGTATGTGTGCATTTTCATGTTATGCACATCTGCACAACTTTGTGTTATGCACATATGCATAATTTTGTGTTATGCGCATGTGCACAACTTTTCTAGTGTTAACTAAAAAATGATCAATTTGACCATCATGATTGGATGATACCGTTTTTCTCAACTACCAGACTTGACCATGGTACTCCTACTCTCCAAGGCATCTAGGGTGACAACCTATTCTTAAAGAGAGAATTTCCATGACCTAAAGGTATAGTGGGGGGAGGGGGAGGGGGGGGTTCCTATTTTTGTAGTAAAAAAAGGGGCTTGTGTTGTGAAACCAAAACAAAACATACTATATATTTCAAATCATAGATCTGTATTGTGTTAAACCTACTTCACTAACTTAGTATCTTCTTTTGATAGTTCCATTCTAGCCACCATAGGTGTATTGATTAGTTTAGCCTCATCCATCCTAAATATCTTCAAGATTTCTTTCACATACTTAGATTGAGTCACATAGACCCCCTTTTTTTGTTTAGTAGACTTTTAATCCAATGACTTTTTTTTATCTCTCCAAACATTGCCATTCAAATTTAGTACTCATTTATTCAAAAAATGTCTTACTCAACCTGTCATTTCCTCCAAATATTATGTCATCAACAAATAATTCATCAATCAACACCATATATTCATATTTATTCTTCAAAAAAAAAAAAGTATTTTCACTTGTTCTAGAAAATCCAATCTTAATCAAATAAGAGTGTAATATTTCATACCATGCTCTTGTGGCTTGGTTCAGTCTATACAATGATTTATTTAACTTGTTGACCATGGTCTTCTTTTCAAGTTAAATGATTCTTTTAGGTTGTTCAATATAGACTTCCTCTTTAAGTATCCCATTTAAAAATGCATATTTTACATCCATTTGATATACCTTGAGCTTCTTGTAAGTATCATAAGCTAACAATGTTCTTACACCTTCCAATCTTGCAATAGGTGAAAAGGTTTCACCATAGTCAATTCCTTCTTCATGTGCTTGTCCCTTGCAAACCAATCTTTCCTTGTTCCTTACCATTTCTCTATTTTCATTCACCTTGTTTCTAAAAATCGATTTGGTTCCAATCACATTTTTATTAGCAAGTCTTGGTGCTTGTGTCCATGTATTATTGTTCTCAATTCAATCAATTTCTTCATTCATAACATTAACCCAAAATTCATTATCCATTACAACTTTTACTATTCTTGGTTCAAAATTAGCTATCAACCATGTACCTTCTTTTATCTTTCTTTTTGTTTGTACTCCAACACTTCTATCTCTAATCATCTATTCCAATGGATGATTCTTCCTCTCATATTTAGCCAATATTGGTTCAATTCTTTGATTTTCTTCATTTCCTTCATTTGGTAGAGATTCAACTTCTTACTTGGGTTGTACTATTTGTTAAAATGATTAATAATAACTAAGAGGGGGTTGAGTTAGTCATTCTTAGGTCCAAATGTACCAATTCAAATTTAAATAGATTTAAAAAATCTCATTACGCAACTCAAAAATTTAACATTCTCTAACTTTCTATTCTATTTATGTGTGCCTACTATTAGTAAAATAAACAACTATAAAAATAACATACATAAAGTAACACCCACAAATGCAAATAACATTTTGACACTAGGATTTAATGTGGAAATCCAATTTGGAAAAAATCGACAAGTAACCTGCTACCAATTTTTCACTCTTCTAAAGTGAGTTTAGTTAAGAGCCAACCCTATTAAAGGTTATACAACACAATGTTAAATGTGAGCCTATTAGAAAAATTTGATCACCCTATTAGGAGTTATCTTGTTAGAGGACTTTGAATTATCCCATTAGAATGTCACATTTAGTAAAGGATTTACAAAATGACTATTAGGTAAACCTTGATTGAAGAATTTTTATTGTCACAATGGTTAGAATATAACAAAACACAAATTACTTTGTATTTTCAGATCTCCATTCACTCATTTGATAGTTCATTGACTGGCCTCCATTATCATCTCTAGCACTAATATTCTTGGCATCCCTTCAAGAAATCATAGGTCACTAATCTCTTCACACTTCTCCATTGCTTCTCTCCTCCTCATAGTTTCTCCTTAAGATCACCAATCAATATTGAACCAACCTTAGAAAACATATCTTGTACCTCTTTCAATAGGTAATTTTAATCTTTTACCACTTAAACATTACCATAGATCTTAGTGTTATTTCAAATTTATCAAATCTTTCCATCATTTAATTTTCCTTCTCCTTTCTTGATACTTCTAGAAACTTATGATTAAATCATTTCCTTTGATGGTATTAAGAACTCTCTTTGGGCATTAAATCTACTAGCTCATCAATCCTTATCATCCACACATTTTGACTCATCTAAAAAATCAACTGTGTCGGCCCCAAACTCAATTCTTTTACAAACTATAACTTTTTCTATCACTTGGAAATAACTAAGTTATTCTACTCTGTCATCAGTTTTTAGCTCAACATACTCTATTTCAATCAATATCTACTGGTTCACTTGGCCATTACTATGCTAAGTCACTACTAAGCTTCCTTCATCAACTTTCTTGGCAATAACTATCACTCAACTTAAATTATTTGTTTGGCTTCTACTTAATTTCCTTAATCTTCTATTTTAGCTCCTTCATTATGGTATAGGAGCACCTACCCCTTCACTCTCTAGAGAATCCATCATTTCTTCATTTGTGCCTCAGAGATATTTGTAATTATAGTTTCCTAATAAATTGAGCCTATTTGTTAGACCTAGTTCCATTTGGTGCTTTATAAGCCATGGCTTTTGACTATGGCTAAAACGTATGTCTTAGACCTATTGTAATGCCCCACCCAGAGATGCTTGGGACAAGGATTCAACACAAGACAAGATATTTATTTTTTACAAGTATGAAAACATACAAAAACATCATACATGGATCACAAAGATTGCAACAAAAGACTTAACCACAATCTTGACATCCAACAAATCTCCAAACACCACTACCAAACTATCACACTTAACAAAAAGATGAAAGCCAAAGATGAGAATAGAACATGTAATCTTAAATTTTTCAAAGCATGAAAACACTAGCCTTTCTAAAAGGTACTCAAAAGTCCAAATTGCATTCTTTGAAAAATAATAGAGATGCCCCTATTTTTTGCACTAGAGAATTGTAACTAATAGTCTCGCATGAGGAAGTACCTCTTTGTCTGAGAAAGTACATTGAACCACATGAGATAATTCCCATTCACACAAGGAAGTATTGGTTCCAGTAGCCAAAAAGTACTACACTAGTGTTGAGATTCATGCAAGGAAGTGCAATAAGCCACGTGAGGAACTATAGAGAACCACATGAAACTTCCACAATCTTGCACGAGGAACCATAACAACATACTAGGAAATAAGGAATAGAAAGAAAGAAAAGATAATTCCTCCACACCGAGGAGTACCAGATCCAAAAGTCAATGTATAGAAACTTTAATCATAATAACTAAAAGATAGAACTAAATCTAAACATCTAAACATGGTAGTGAAGGAAAATAATTGAAAGCAACATCATAATATACTAAAACAACAAACTAAGTGCATAGATCCTCCCAACCATAATAGCATCATGAGACCTCAAAGGTCCTACCCATCTCCTCTGTGTAACATCTTGAACTACCAACTAGATAGTTAGAGTTGTCTTATGAGGATGTCACTACTAAAGTGTAATAACGTCACAAGAACAAAAACCTAACATGTTAATCCAACTAAGAAAATTACATCATCCAATCATATCCTAAACATCATAATATAGGAATATGTCAAATAAACCAACATCATCTAAACATGATATCTAAAAATTCCAATGAAAGCATAAACCACAAGAAAGCATACTCTAGAAAACTAAAGCACCAAGTGGAAATAGACAACAACAGTCACACTAGGTCAATATATCATCTTTGTACACTAGTCCCTAGCAATGGTATAGGTAGCTATGCCTCCCAACCATGTAAAACCCATAGGTGCACTCCCTCCATGATGATGGAGATAATGATCCAACCAAAAACATACATAAACATGCATGGATAATACTCATGCTAGATAGTAATGATGACTAAAACCAAAAAAATGAGACAATGCAAGTACTATAGGTCCTAGTTAGACAGTCTATGGGTAACTATGTAAGGGATATAGTGGAGAGTAATGTGCTTGGTACTCCCAAGATAAATTAAATGTGGAATCACTCTAAAGGGACTCCCTTGGAGGCCATCACACTAATGTAGACACTCACTCAAGGGACTACCTTGAAGGCCAATACATAGAATCCTCATAATCAAACCAAAGGACAACACCTTTTTATAATGTTGGTTTTATTACCAAATAATTTCATTACTTACCACCAAGGCTACGAGAGAAGCCCCCCACCACCTACCCTACATACCCATGCTCATCGCATGATGAGTGCCTGTAGGCATGTATATTCCTAACCCAACCCCAATGAGCATAAATCCAATAGAACACAACTAGGAGATTAGGCCTCACAAGTCACTTGACAACTACACGTATGGGCATGCTTGTGTGTGGTTCACCACCATCACAAAGATCATAAACCAAGGGTTAGATGAGAACACAAGAAAAATATCACTCAACCAAAAATAGTTTGGGAGGGTAGATGCATCATGCATCCTAATGCAACATAAAAGTGAAACAATGATCTAACTAGAATCCCAATGAATGGTCCAAGTCCATGACCATCATCATGCCAAGAAAACTCAAGAAAATTGGGTGACACACAAAACGAGGTAAAAACCCTAAAAATGGAAAACTTTGAAGAGAAACCCATTTGGTCTTAGGGAACAAAAGCCAAAAAAATCCAATAAAATTTGGGTTTAGATAGCATATGCAAGAACGACCAGCATAATTGTGTGAAACCCTAAACCCTCATCTTGAAAATAGGGTAAATATTCATACCTAACAACTTGGGTAGAACCAACAAACACAAATGGAGAGGAACACTATTTCTTAGCCTCCTAACAAATAGCTACTAGAAAAATAACTAGAAATAGAGCTAAAACACAAAAATGGGAGATGCCTACCTAATAGAAAAATAGGATGAAATAGGAATGAACGCAATAAAATAAATGACCCATAGCAGCTGCTAGAAATCATGACAAAGCAAGCTCTCCTTGAGCTAGATCCAATGAGACTAATCTCACAAAGATCTCACGCTTATAGCTCTCACAAAAAACATAAACACAATCCTTCACAAGAGGATTTTGGAAAAAGCTCTCAAATTCACAATTTACAAAAGAAAGAACTGAGAAATTAATTTCCTCTTTCAATACTTATTCCCTTTTTGAGTGACTAATCGATTAGGGTAAATAACAAGACAACCTAGTTAATCACCTAATCGACCCAAATAAAAATAGACTATTCCAAGTAATTGGAATTCATCTATGGCAAAGCTTAAAGAAAATTAAAAGTTAATTAAATAAAGCCCAAAATCACAAAAAAATTCCTTAATAACCTTCATGAAAATGCAAACTTCTAAATACACATACACATTCATAGGTCTAGTCACATAATGCAAATGAGTTTGGATTTATTAAATCACCTAAAGGGTTAATTTAAACATTTAAATAAGACATGTTGACCAAATGCGGATGACATTGGTAACATGTGAACAACTAAATCACTAACTCCACGTGTCATTTCAAGAGATATAAATCCTACACACTAAAACACATGATCAAGTGCAATAGCATATAATAAGATAGCCAAAGTGATAAACGCATTAAATACCTAATTTAACCATTTATTGAATTTTATTGAAATAATCCATTTACATCACTTACATTCTCATAAAGCATAATTTAAGAAAGAATGAAGTAAATCACCATAACATTAAATCCATCATATAACCTAATCAGAGACATATTTAAATATCGGATAACCAGATATCATCACAAAACATATTGTCATCTCAAAATGGAATTATCATGCAAATATGATAAATTGAACAACATAGTAGTCTAACATATATGATGCTGAAATCAAGGTAAACATTTGACGCTTAGGTCATCTCAAATCTAAACATAACATGAGTAACAAGTATCTATTGAATCAATATTTAACAAGGTACAGACTAAAAACACAAGAGGCACTACACCTAGTATAGGTTAGGAGTGTCTATAGGTATTATATATATGTTTTAGGCCCCTAGAGCATAAGGTAGAAGTTCTAGTTGTGCAATTTGCAAAAAATTCAAAAATTTGCATAATACAAGAAAAGTTGCTTGACAACTTTTACAAAAAGTTGTCAACTTTTGCATAATCACTCCCCAACAGTCACAACCTTTGAATATTAGTTGGATTAGTTGGGGGAACTTATTAAATATCACTTTTAGGTGGGTGGGAGACAACCAATGATAATCATGTTTTGATGAAGCAAGACAATGAAATTGAAGGAGCAAATTATTTTATTTACAAAACAATTACTCGTCCAATTAGGGCCAACATCCTAGATGTTTACCCTAAGTCAGAAAAGGGAATTGAGGTCTTAGCTGACCTAGCATTAATTTGTGTAAAGGCATGGTATTTATGCAAAGGAAAATTTTAAGATGTACAATTGTAATTGCAAGTGCTATGTTGTAATTGTGATTATATTGAAACTTTTGTGAAAGCAATATATGTGAAGTTTTATATGAGCTATCTAGAGATCTAAGATTGAGCTAAAGATTGGAGATCCAAGGAAGGAAAATAATAGTAAATTACCCATTTGAGTAGTGAGCTCTTCTTGTAGTTTAAATTGCATGTTTGTGAAGTGGGCTCTTCTTGCATACATTATAGCACAACTCCTAACAGGGTTGAAATCTCCTAATAGGGATTCAAAGTCTTCTAATAGGGACTCCTTATACTGAATTTTCTCATTGACTCCTAGCAGGGTCCATCCTCTAACAAGGAACTTATATATTAGTATATTATCTAGTGGGTATCATCCCCATCGGGGTTTTCCCTAGACCAGGGTTTCCCTAGTTAACAAAATATGGTGTTATGAGTTATCTTTGTGTATTGCTATTGCTACTATTCAACGTTACTTTATAAATTTGTTATGCATGGTTTAAAGTAAATAATAATATCCAGTTGGTGACTAAAGTTTGTAGATTACTAATTCACACCCTCCTCTTAGTAATCCCTATTTCTAACAATTGGTATCAGAGAATAGTTAATTTGAAGAGGCTTAATAGATTAAGTAAGATCCCTATGGATATGAGAAATTTGATGAAGAACCTTGAAGAAGCTCTTGAACAAATTGATCTCCTTACTGAAGAAAGAGATGAGTTGAAGGATAGATATGAAGACTCCAAAGTATATATTGGTCAATTGAAGGAAAAGATTGATCATCTAAAATCTAAGCCTAAATCTACTAAATTTGGAACTAGTGATGATGACTATTCAAAGTTGAAGACAAAGTACAAGATCTTGAAGCATGAGTTGAAGACTAAAAATCTAAAGTTGACTTTAAGAAATGATCCTAGCAAAGTTGAATTTGATTTGAAGACTGAACATATAGATTTGAGAGAAAATTTGGCAAAGAAAACATCCAAGTTTGAAACATTGAAAGAAGCTCATGAAGAACTCCATAAGTACAATACTATTGTGAATGGTGAATTGACACAATAAAAACTATAGTTTGAGAAGCTCCATGGTTATCTAATTAACATGTCTGCAAATGAACCTAAGATTATATCAAATATGAAAGAAAAAGATAAATCTAATGATAAGATTGAATCTAGTCAATCTTTTGAGAAACATAAAGAAGTTTCAAAGCAAGACAAGGAAGTTGAAAACTTGGATGAACCAAAGCAAGTGGAAACTCCTAAGAAAACTAGATATGAATTTAGAGGTAAGTGTTTTTTATGTAATGAAATAAGTCATATGAAAGGAGATTGTAAAAATAAGTCACTTAATCATGTTAAGGACTTTTATTGTCATAATTGTCATGGTATGGGTCATAATACAATTGATTGTATGAGACTTAAGTATGATAATGATAGAAGAAATAGTAGAATATCTAGTTATACTAACCCTATAGATAGAATAAGATCTAATGAAAGAACATCAGGAGAAGGAAGATCTTATGAAGACATAAGATAGATCATGTGTTATAAGTGTAACAACTTATGACACATTGCTTAGAATTGTCGTGCACTTAATGATCAATAGAATCTTACAGGTAGAGAACCTATATGTCAGTTATACAACAACTTTGGACACATAGCGAAGTACTATAGAATGGACAAAAACTTTGGAGATAGAAGAAAAAATATGAGAAACTTTGGCAATGAAAGGAATGATGGAAGAAACATCGAAAATGACAGAAGGAACTAGGAAAGGAACTCTAGAACTAGTAGAGACAATGAAGAACAAAGAATTATTGTTAGTGAACTTTGAGAAGAAATTATTGAAGCATTTGTAAAAGTAACAAATATCTCAAAAGAAAAGTTAGATGATGATGAGACAGGAATATCCAAGTTAGTTATTGAGTTTGATTCAATTAAATTGAATTAAGCTTGTTCGTAGCATCAGAATTTAAGAACTTTATTTAAAAAAAAATTAGAGGTAGCAAAGTTTGGAAAATGTGTATCTAATTTTTTTTAGATGGTACCTAAGCTAACTTGTAATTTGGAGCTTATGTAAACAAGTTATGATTTAATTCAGAGTTACTGGTATTGCAGTAAAGATAAATTCTATAGTAGAAGATGAAAATGATGTTTTTGTAGTGAATTTTGTGATGTGAAGTCTTGAGGATGTTTGTCATGATGGAAGGAGGCTTTATTAAACCTCAAGTGACTTTTGAAGACCAGATAGATGATCTTGAATAGTTATTTGATTACATAATGTATTTGATAGCTTTTTCATATTTGTGAAGTACACAATTAATGCAAGTTCAAGTTGATGGAATAAATAGAGTACATAATCGATTTTCACTTCATTTTAAAGTCATCCAAAGTAAAGAGCATTCAAAAGTAACTTGTTAGAGAAATTTCAAAGAAAATGATATTTTTGAAAAGAGATATTTTATCATTTTATCCACAATTTTGTTAGGTAAAAGATATTGTTTGATAAGAATAATGGATATGTCAGTAGTACACAATGTTGAAACTAAAGATAGACCTAAGTTTAAGATTTTTTCCATTAAAACTAATGAAGGAAGCCCTAACTCAACATTGTCTATCACTCCAAACAATGTAGTTTATCTTCAAGATGTAGGAAGTTATTTGAATAACAAGTTTGAGTCAATTGGTAGTGAATTTATGAACAAAGATAGGGAACTAGTTTTGAACCACAACATGATAGTGAAACCTAGATTTGTACATCTAAGGCAATTAGACTTATTTAAATATCACTTCTACCATGAGTTAGATATAGATGAATGGAAAAAAATCATACTAAGTAGAATATGTGATGGTAAACTATGGATTCAAGATAATGTAGTTGACATTTCTGCCAACCTTATTCATGAGATAACTAGTCTTACCACACAAGGTAGTGTACCTATAGGTGAGAAGATGGTTAACAAGTTGAAAGCTATACTAAAGTAGTATACAATGGAAATGATATGGTGATCAACACCATCAATCAAGATAATGTGAGATTCTAAGTAGAATTATTGCTTATTCAAGTTTTAAGATAGATGAACTTTTAGCAAGATTCATATATGTAGCATATAAGATATCCTCGAAATTCTTTTTTGGGCTGTGGCCAACATGGTAGTCGACATATTATGGCCAACATATGGCCGACATGTTATAAGCCTAAAGTGGTTTAATACTTGTATAAAAGGGCTTAGGGTTGGGTATTTTTGATAATGTTGTGATACGAAATTGGTTCTTGCGATGGTATTGAGTTGTAAGGGATTACGGATTGTAATCAGGTTGTAATCACTGGATTGTAATAAGATCAGACTTGCTATTTGGTGGATGTAGCCTAGGGATTGGGTGAACCACGTTAAATCTTGGTGCCTTGTGTTCATTTCTGTGTGATCTATTATTTTTTTGTTATTGGTTATATTTGCATGTAGTTTTTTTATTTCTATCCATAGTTTATCCTAACAAGTGGTATCAGAGCGAGGTTGTCTTTTAGTTATCCTTTGCAGGAAATTCTCATGGTTAAGTGGGAGTCTCACGGTTGAGTGGGAGCGATGGCAGATGAGGGTAAGCTGAGGGTTGATAGGTTTAATGGGCAGAACTTCCAATTATGGAAGATGCAAATGGAAGACTATCTATATCAGAAGGATTTATGGAAGCCGTTGGAAGGCAAGGCCAAGAATCAGGGAACTATGTCAGAGGCTGAATGGGATCTTTTGGATAGAAAGGCACTCAGAAGCATTTGGTTATGCTTGGCACCATCAATGGCATTTAATATTACAAAAGAAAAGATGACAGAAGATTTAATGAAAACCCTAGTGACACTATATGAAAAGTCCTCCGCTTCAAACAAGGTATTTCTCATGATGTGTTTATTTAATATGAAAATGGCAGAAGGTGGATCTGTTGCAGATCATTTAAATTAGTTTAATACTATTACTAGTTAATTATCTTCTATGGGTATCAATTTTGATGAAGAAATTAGGGCTCTCTTGATTTTGTGTTCTTTGCCTGAAAGCTAGAATGACTTGGTAATGGCAGTGAGTAATTCTGTTCCTGGATCTAGTACCCTAAAATATGATGATGTGATAGGTGCTATTTTAAGTGAGGAAACTCGTAGAAAATCCTCAGGTGGATCTACATCAGGAAGTGCTTTAAATGCACAAAGAAGGGGCAGAACGACTGAAACAGGAAGTAACTCTAGAAATTGTGGGAAATTAAGAGGAAAGTCAAAAGGGAGGAGCTCTCAATCGAGAGGACCAAATGATTGTTGGTACTATGGGAAACTAGGGTACAAAAAGAAATATTGCTGGAATCGAAAGAAAAATGAAGGAGATAAATCAGATGGAGACAAGGAGGCAAATGTGGTAAGTAACAAATCCGAAGAGGATGCTTTGCTTCTGTGTTTAGAGAGTGTTGATGATTCATGGGTTTTAGATTCTGGTGCTTCATCTCATGCTACACCTCATAGAGGTTATTTCATTGATTATGTCCAAGGGGATTTTGGGCTTGTTTATTTGGGGGATAATAAACCCTATCAGATTGTTGGAAAGGGAAAAATTAAGATTAAGTTGTAGAATGGGAATCATTGGCTACTACATGAGGTAAGACATGTTCCAAAACTAAGTAGAAATTTAATTTCAGTAGGGCAACTCGGTGATGAGGGTTGTGTAGTTACTTTTAATGATAAAAATTGGAAGGTTTCAAAAGGTTCCCTTGTAGTAGCAAAAGGTGTAAAAGTAGGCACCTTATATCTTTGTACAAGTCATATTGTTCCTTATACTTTGATTGTTTCAGAGTAAAATGAATGTTCAGGAACAATTGCTATAGTTGAGCAGGGAGAACAAATAGCTGATGTAGATTCTGATACAACGATGTGGCACAATAGACTTGGGCACATGAGTGAGAAAGGTATGAAAGTACTTAATTCAAAGAAAGTTTTACCAAGTCTGAAATGTGTGAATATGGATTTCTGTGAAAGTTGTGTGTATGGAAAACAAAAGAGAGTGAGTTTTGTAAAGACAGGGAAGGAAAACAAAAAGGAGAAATTAGAGCTTGTGCATATAGATGTATGGGGACCAGCCCAGGTATCTTCCCTTGGTGGCTCTCACTATTATGTTACATTTATTGATGATGCAACTAGAAAAGTATGGGTTTATTTCCTTAGATAGAAATCTGATGTATTTCAAACTTTTAAGAAATGGAAATGCTTGGTTGAAAATGAGACTGGTAAGAAATTAAAATGTCTCAAATCTGATAATGGTGGTGAGTATTGCAGTCATGAATTTGAAGATTATTGCTCCACTAATGGTATTTGTAGACAAAAAACTATTCCAAGGACTCCACAGGAAAATGGAGTGGCTGAACACATGAACAGGACTATAATGGAGCGTGCAAGGAGCATGACGTTGCATGCTGGGTTGCCCTTACACATGTGGGTGGAGGCTGTCAATACTACAGTATATTTGATTAATAGAGGTCCCTCTACTCCTTTGGGCTGTGGTATTCCAGAGTAAGCATGGATTGGTAAGAAAGTGAGTTATTCTTTTCTCAAGACCTTCGGTTGTGAAGCTTTTGCTCATATAGAACCAAGCTAGAAGCTAAATCAAAGAAATGTGTCTTTCTTGGATATGACATTAATGAATTTGGTTATAGGCTTTGGGATTTTGAAAATCTTAAAATTGTTAGAAGTCGGGATGTCATATTCAATGAGAAAGTATTGCACAAAGATCTGTTGCAGCAACATGAGAAGAAAGAAGATGATTATGTAGTGCTGGATGATACTCCAAAAGCTGATGTTCTAGCCATTCCTCATGATGTGCAACAACTACAACAACAAATACCACACACACCAGTAAATGTTAGATGGTCAACAAGGCAAATTAGACCTCCACAAAGGTTTTCTCCCTCTTTGTATTCTATTTTACTTACTGATGCTGGTGAACCTAAAAGTTATGATGAAGCTGTGTAGGTGGATACTAAGATTCAATGGGAGTCTACAATGAAAGATGAAATGGACTCTTTGCTGAAAAATAAGACATTGGATTTGTGCAAGTTGCCTGCGGGTAAAAAAGCTTTACAGAATAAGTGGGTTTATAGGTTGAAAGAAGAGGAAGGAGGTAAGAAAAGATTTAAGGCTAGGTTAGTTGTAAAAGGATTTGCATAGAAAAAGGGAATTGATTTTGATGAGATATTTTCTTCTGTTGTTAAAATGAATTCTATTCATATTGTTTTAAGTCTTGTGGCTACTGAAAATTTGCATTTAGAGCAGATGGATGTTAAAACAACCTTTCTTCATGGTGATTTGGATGAAAAAATATATATGGCTCAACCATAGGGTTTTGAGGTCAAAGGTAAGGAGAACTTAGTGTGCAAATTGAAGAAAAGTTTATATGGCTTGAAGCAAGCACCTCAGCAATGGTATCTGAAATTTGATAGTTTTATGCATGAGCATGGATATAATAGGTGTCATTCAAATTACTGTGTTTATTTTAAGGGGTTGGATGATGATAGCTACATTATTTTATGTCTATATGTTGATGATATGCTTATAGCTAGGTCTAACATGGATCATATTAAGGGGCTAAAATGCCAGTTAGCACATGCATTTGCTATGAAGGATTTGGGGACAGCAAAATAAATCCTTGGTATGAAGATTTGTAGAGATAGGAAGAACAGAACATTGATGCTACCTCAAGCTGATTATGTTGAGAAGGTGTTGTAACGTTTCTCTATGGAGAATGCTAAAGCTGTCAGCACACCTTTACCCAGTCATTTGAAATTGACTAAGGAAATGTGTCCCAAGACACAGGAAGAGGAGGATAAGATGTCCAAGGTACCCTATTCTTTAGTTGTAGGAAGCTTGATGTATGCTATGGTATGCACTAGGCCAAATATTGCAATGCAGTGGGAGTCATTAGTAGGTATATGAGTCATCCAGGATTTGAGCATTGGAATGCTGTCAAGTGGATTCTCAGATATTTGAGAGGGACATCCAATAAGTGTTTACACTTTGGGGGCTCTACTACTGATTTACAGGGCTATGTTGACTCAGATTTGGTAGGGGATATTGATACTAGGCGGAGTACTACAGGTTATGTCTTTACTATTGGTGGGGCAGCTGTGAGCTGGGTTTCTAGGTTATAGAAGATTAATGCTTTATCCACTACAGAGGTAGAGTATGTTTTTTTTACAGAGGCATCCAAGGAGATGATATGGCTTCAGTTCTTCTTGGAAGAATTGGGACATCCTCAAAAGGATAATTATTTATTCACAGATAGTTAGAGTGCCATTCATCTTGCTAAGAATTCAACTCTACATTCTAAGACCAAACACATACAGTTGTGATACCATTTCATTAGGCCGGTTTTAGAGGATGGACAGTTAAAGCTGGAGAAGATACATACCAATGAAAATCCAGCAGATATGTTGACAAAGGTTGTAACAAGGGAGAAGCTGAACTCCTCTTCAACTTTGGTTGGTCTTTTAGACTGAACATGAATAAAAGAACAGAAGAGTCCAGGGTGGTTTGATCGAGTGGGAGCCCCATGTGGTAGTTGTATTGCTACATGATCAGTCTCCAAGTGGGAGATTGTTGTTTAGTGTGGAGCCTGATCAGTCCCCAAGTGGGAGATTGTTAGATTGTGGTGACTGATCAGGAAAGTATTGTACATACTTCATAAATAGTGGGGTACTGTACATACTTCATAAATAGATGAGGAAAGTACTGTACATACTTCATAAAAAAAAATTTGGGCCGTGGCCAACATGGTAGCCGACATATTATGGCCGACATATGGCCGACATGTTATAACCCTAAAGTGGTTTAATACTTGTATAAAAGGTCTTAGGGTTGGATATTTTTCATAATGTTGTGATACGAAATTGGTTCTTGCGGCGGTATTGAGCTGTAAGGGATTACGGATTGTAATTAGGTTGTAATCACTGGATTGTAATAAGATCGAACTTGCTGTTTGGTGGACGTAGCCCAGGGATTGGGTGAACCACGTTAAATCTTGGTGCCTTGTGTTCATTTCTATGTGAACAATTATTTTTCTGTTATTGGTTATATTTGCATGTAGTTTTTTTATTTCTGCCTGTAGTTTATCCTAACAGAAAGAACAAGTGTATTTGAGTGAAATATTGAGAATTAAACTCTTGGAAAACTTGGAAAAGATTAAGAGAACAAAGAATGGTGTGCTTAGATTCTAATCATTGATCAATCACACATTCCTTCATGTATTGAAAATGTTTCCCTAATTATTAGTCACATATACAATGAGTAGTGATAGATGCACAATGGAGAAGATTATAGATGTATGCAGAAGGAACCCTATATAAAAGGTATTGGAAAATGACAATCTAATAATAAGGAAATTTTAGAATAAGATGAAATCAAGATTTAGAATTGCATTTGCAATTGTGGATAGATTCAAGAGAGACATTTGTATATTAATTGATAGATAATACATACATTCAAGTAGTGGAACCTTGGGAGACATTTGTTGATCCCTTGAGCTATGAATTGAATGATGATGTAGCAGTCAGTTACATTGATTTTTTGTTAAATTCAAACAAAGAAAAAATAGAATATAGATTATGCACATATGATGAGATCACAGAGAAAGATCATCAAAGGCACTATCAGAGACTGAAATGACAGAGAGAGAATCTAAGGCTATAAGATAGACAATGAGGCAAGGTGTACTAAACATACAACCTTTTTTTATATCAGTTGTTGAGACATCTTTGGAACAAAGCATTTCGTATGCAATAACATCTGATGTTTATCCCAGCGAACTAAAAATAAAGTCTAAGAGATTGGTGGAAGCAGTGCGTATTAAGAAAAAAAGAGTCAAACAATAGGTAGAAGACATAAAACATTGTTGAAAATTGAGTTAAGTGATGAAGAAGATGAGGAACAAGCGATGAAGTAAGCAGAAAAGGTGACTCTACCTAGGCATGTAGTAAGAAAAGCTCAGCAACCTTGAAAGCCAAAGATTGAGAAGATAAATAGAGCTATTGCAAATGAAGGTAATTTTGTTTAGATTAACAAGTTCTATGATTTGTACAACAATTTTGAGAAAGATCAAATAGATATATCTACTATGATATATATTGTCTCAAATAATCTAAAATTAAAGGACCTTGAGAGCATTATTAACCAGAAAGTTTATGAGAGACTCATTGAGAAGAAGGCTTCTACAAGGGAAGAAGAACTTGAACTTCAAAAGTCTATGCTAAGAACCATTTGCAAGGTTGATGATGAAGATGAAATTAAAAGATTGTTGAATAACCTCACACAATACTTGAGGAATAAGTTGAGGCCATTCTTATTCATGGTTGGTGAAAAGGATAAGTTAAGAAGAAAGACTACAACAAAAATTAGTCATATGATGTCAAAGTCATAGAAAGCATCTCCCCCAGGTCCTTGAACCCCAAAAGTGTCAGTAAGTGGTGACACCATGTAGATTGATCAAACCAATATTACCCTTAACATTGATGATACCAATCCTTTTGGTGGTTCCAAACCAAATGAACCAGACACTGAAGATATTGAGGATAAGTTGAAACAAATTGAGGAAGAGAAGAGGCTATTGGAAGTAGAAAAGAAGAAAATAGAAGAAGCCAAGTAGAAATTGCTTGAGGAAGATAGGAAAAGAAAGGAAGATGAAGATAAGAGAAGAATTGCAGAAGAAGAAAGGAAAAATAAAATTGGGGAAGATGAAAAGAAAATATTGGAAGAAAAGACGGAAAGAGAGGAAAGAAAAAAGAAAGAAGAGGAAGAGAAGAACTAATGAATCAACAAAGAAAAAGAGGGAGGATGAGACTAAACCATCTAGCTCATCTATTGCACTCTCTCTTGCTAGTTTATCTAATGATGATGATGATTAGATATATTTGATCTCATCCCTAACCAAGCTAATTGAGAAAAATAGCAAAGTAAAGAGTTTAGAAAGGACATTAATGGAAGTGATAGATAGACTACACAATACATTAGTAGCTCAACACATAGAATTAGATCCTAAATAGAGGGCACAGGCAGTGTTAAAATTATTTGATGAAGAGTTTACAAATTTGTTGAATGTTGCAGAGGAAAAGGCTCAAATCTCCCATGATGTTAAAACTTGTTTAGTACCATTTTCCAAAATATCAAGAATGACTTAGTCAATCTTGATACTTTTATAAAAAAAACTTTGGAAATGTTAGCAGGAAGAGAAAACTTTGTATTTTAAGTGTACCTTATCATACAAGTGGACTAGAGACATTGTTAGTTAAATAGAGTTAAAGATGAATGAGCTAGAGGCTTTATCCATCCAAATCCAACATCCATCTAGCAAAGTAGATGATTTTGAAAGCCAAGTTGCTAGTGTTCAGAGTGACATCAGGAAACTGGAACTTTGGAAAGAACATATTTTAAAGAGGACATATGATTTTAGAGAATCCATTGCTTTAAAATTATCTTTTGTTGAGAAACAACTAGAGGAATGTGTCAAGGCCAAGGACACATATTAAAACTTTTTGTATTCAAATATTAATGCAGTTGAGATTGCATCATATGCTTTATGTGAAAATATCACATCAACTAAATCTACCAAGGAAACATGGACCAAAGGTGTGAACAATATGAAGGCTAATTTTGATGATTGTATGGGGATCATATCAGCATAAGGAAGTACAAAAATTTTAACAGTTTTTTAATAGAATCTTGACATTTTGACCTTTTTCATTGATGTCAAAGGGGGAGAGATACATGTGAAAATTGTATACATGTCAAAAATAGAGATCACTAGGAGAGATACAATTGGGAGTAATAGTTAGAAAGAAGAAAATATTGTAAAGTATATTGTAAGGGGGAGCATATATAAAAAAAAACTCAACATAAATAATAGATGTAATGTTTTTATGTTGTTTAGTATGTTTTTGTCACATAGCCAATTTTCCCTATTTTGTTGCCATCAATACCAAAGGGGGAGATTGTTGAAAATTGGCTAATAGTGATATGTAATTTTTGTCATTTATGGAAACACATGATGTACATGTTCATAGGAAACCTCATAAATAAAGATACTTAGTGTTTGGTAATCAAAAAATTGTCTAAGTATAGAATTTGGTTTACAATAGTGTATTGTTTTGTTTATAACATGTTGTTGACGTCATATTATGACTAGAAAAGTTACATAGAGAAAGTATATATGTTGGTGATGACATGTATAACCTCATAAGTTTGTAAAAAATAGAGATACTTGTGCTTTGATGAAGCAGGACAGTGAAATTGAAGTGAAGAATTATTCTGTTTACAAAATAATTACTTATCCAATTAGGGCTAACATCCTAGATGTTTACCCTAAGTTGGAAAAGAGAATTGAGGTCTTAGCTTACCTAGTAGCAATTTGTGTAAATGCATTGTATTTAAGCAAAGGACACTTTTTTATGTAAAGTTGTAATTGCAAGCACTATCTTGTAATAATGATTATGCATGAACTTTTGTGAAAGCAATATATGTGAAGTTTTATATGAGCTATATGGTGATCTAAGATCAAGCTAAAGATTAAAGATTAGACAAGGAAGGAAAATAAAAATAAATTACTAGTTTGAGTAGTGAGCTCTTCTCGTAGTTGAAATTGCATGTTGGGGTAGTGGGCTCTTCTTGCATACATTATACTACAACTGCTAACAGGGTTGTAATCTCCTAACAGGGATTCAAAGTCTCCTAATAGGGACTCATTATACTAAATTTTCTCATTGACTCCTAATAGAGTGCATCCACTAATAAGGAACTTATATATCAGTATATTATCTAGTGTGTATCTTCCCCACCAAGGTTTTCCCTTGGCTAGGGTTTCCCTAGTTAACAAAATATGGTGTTATGAGTTATCTTTGTGCATTGTTATTGTTACTATTCAACATTACTTTATTGGTTTGTTATGCATGGTTTATAGTAAGTAATAATACCCAGTTGGAGACTAAATTTTGTAGATTACTAATTTACCCCCCCCCCCCCCCCCCCCCACACCCCCGCCGTAATCCCTATTTCTTACAAATTTTCCATATGAATCAATAAAAGATCCCATTTTCTTTTCTAAAATGTTGTATTTCCATCGTGATGGATTGGTATAGATTGGAATATGTGAATGAATGATTTTTTTGGAATCCTAAACATCTTAATAGAAGAATGCAAGTGGTTTGAGGTTTTAAGTTCTCTGCAACTAAAGTTAACTGAACTTCTTTCTCGAGTGCACCAAAACCCTCCATTTGGTGACTAGTTTTAGTGAAAATGGCCTAACTTGCATCGCCATTGTGGAAACCTCATGAAAATTGGTGAATTTAAGCTAGGAAGATGTGAAAAAAGTTCCCTTAAGGATGGGAGATGGAAATGAAGGCTACTAATTTTTCTAGCAAGCCCTAGGCCAAACATATCTATTTGTTTGGTGTAGAACAACATGTGTGGAAGTGTTGCATGCACTTGGAGGGTTGATGAAACTAATGTAGGGGTAGATAATGATCTCTTATATATAACTATATGCTTTCTAGTTGATAGCCTAACCTAATTAGTCACCTATTCAATACTTCCCTCAGAAAACCTAGCAATTAGGTGTATCAAAGAAAATTGCTGCATTTTTGGTAAGGGGTCATTTGATTAGTCTGGAGTCTGAAAGTTGTGAATATTAATATTCTTCAAAAAGGGTATCCATATATGATATTTTTTTGGATCCTTTGGATAAATTTCAAACTAAAACCTAATTACCTCATTGATAGGGCTAATTGGGGCTCTTAGGCCTAGAGGAAAATTTCACTATCTATGATCCTTGGGAACAAGATAGGCTAACCAAACCCACTAATTTGAGTTTTTTGAATGTTAAGGAACCTTTTCACTCACCTATTAACTCATGGGTTCCCATTTCAAGCATAAACCTAGTATTTGGATATTTTGTGCAATAAGCCCTAGTTGCACTCTTTTGGTGTCTAAGCCATGTTTTTGAATAAGTTTGTATCAAAGGTGTAGAGCCCTCTCTTGACTCCTTTTTGGGATGTTTGAAGTAGTTCAAGGCCACACTATATCATATTTTATTATTTAAGGGACAGATCTGAATCAAGTAGGATCAAAGAAACCTAAGATCCTTCAAGGTAAGAAATTTGACAACACCATGGAAGGAGAAGATGAAGGAGGCCAAGGTTATCTTCAAGGATGGCCAATGTAGATATTGTGAAATACTTGAGAGACCAAAAACTAAGGAAAAATGAAAAAAGAGACAAAGAGATTCACTGATAAGGCAAGAGATGGATAAGCTTAAAGAAGAGCTTCATAATAGAAGTAGTGAAAACTTTGATGAGGTTAGACAAGGGAGTGATGAAGAACCTATTGAGAAGGAGGAGGAAGAATTTCCTACTGAATAGAGGCTTCTTTTGAGGACTCTAAAATCTACAAAGAGGGGGATCATGGATGCTAAGCTTGACTTTCCCACATATAATAGGAAGATGGACCCATAGGCTACCATGGATTAGGCATATGCCATAACCAATTTATTTGATTATGTAGACATCCCTAAGAACCAAAGGGTGAAGATTGTCAAGTCTAGACTCAAGCACTCTACACTCACATAGTGGAACTTCACTCAAGATTATAGGGTGAAGAATGAAAAGAATCCAATCAACACATGGAAGAAGATGGTGGCTCTACTCAAAGAGACCTATGTCTTTTAGGATTATGAAGTTCAACTTCACAAGAAGAGGTGGATACAAAGGAAGGAGAGGAAATGGAAAAGGCATAAATGGTGGAAGAAGCAATGAGCAGATCAAATGCTAAAATTGTAACTAGATGGGCCACTATACAAACAAATATCTTGAGAAGTAGAACAACAAATGAGAAAGAAGAACTAACCTTGTTCATGAAGATGATGATGATAAAAGTGTCATAGATTGTATTGGTGAAGAAGGGGCTACTCTCATAATAAAGAGGACATTGATCCAAGTACCTATATCAATGAAGCCTCCATAAAGGAAAAATCTCTTTAGGACCAATTGCAAAAGCCATGGAAAGGTATGTCAAGTAGTTATTGATTCTGGTTCTACTACAAATATTGTCTCTAAAGAAAGTAGATAAGTTGAATCTAGAAAGAATACCCCAACCTAATCCCTCCCATATAACTTGGTTAACCAAAGGGAAACAAACATTGATTAATGAACATGCTTGGATATATTTCAAATAAAAAATCATAAGGATAAAGTTGTTTGTGACATTGTAGACATGGAAATCTATCACTTTTTAATAGGTTGTCCATGGTAGTATGACCTTAAGGCCAAACATAAAGGTGTCACTAGAGGATACCAAATCACCAAAGATGGACATAAATATAATCTTCTTCCTAACCTTGACCCTCACCAAGAGAAACCCAAAGAATAGTTAGTTGTCATGGTAGGTGAACAAGATATTTTGAATACCATCAAAGACTCTCAAATAGGTTATGCCCTAGTCCTTAAACCTAAGATGAAAGCAATCACCCAAGAAGTACCTAAAGAGGTAAATTATTTACTACAAAAGTATAAAGTGATACTTACAAGAGATACTCTAGATGAAGTCCCACCATTGAGGGACATCTCACACCAAATTGTCTTCATAGTAGGTGCTTCTCTTCTCAAAAGGTCTACATATAAGCTCACCCTTGATCAAAATCCAAAGGTATCTAGACATTTCAGTGATCTATTAGAAAAAGGACTCATTCAAAAGAGTCTCATCCCTTGTATAGTCTCTAATGTTTTGGCCCCTAGAAAGGATGGAAAATGGAGACTTTGTACTGACTTTAGGGAAATAGAAAAAATAACCATAAGATATATGTTCCCTATACCTAGGATTGAAGATCTCCTAATCCAACTTGGAGGAGGATGCTACTTTTCTAAAATAGAACTTAAATTAGGCTACCATCAGATAATGATTAGGCCTAGAGATGAGTGGAAAACAACATTTAAAAGCACTAAAGGGTTATATAAATGGCTTGTCTTGCCATTTGGTCTAAGAAATGCCCCTATCACATTCATGAGGCTAATGGATGAAGTGCTTCATGACTTCATAAGAAAGTTTGTGGTGATCTATCTTGATCACATATTGATCTTCAGTAGGTCCAAAGAAGAACACATGAAAAATTTGGAATTAGTCCTTCAAAGGATACATGAAAATAAGTTGGAAATCAACCTTGAAAAATGTGCAATCATGCAGACAAAATAAAAAATTATTGGGCATTTTCATCTCAAAGAGTACCATGAGGATGGATCCTAAAAAGGTTGAGGCTATCCTTAATTGGCCAACACCTAAAATAATAGAGGAAGTTAGAAGTTTCCATGGATTGGAAATATTCTATAGGAAATTTGTCAAAAATTTTAGTCACATATGTGCACTTCTTTTGGATACCATCAAGTGAGGCAAGAAGACAAAGTTCCAATGAAAAACTCAAGAAGATGAATCATTTGAATACTTGAAAGATAAGGTGGCACAATATCCAATCTTGGCACTAACTACCTTCAATAAACTATTCACAATAAAAACTAATGTAAGAAACCTTGCCATAGGAATAGTACTCAGTTAGTAAGAGAGACTAGCGCCTTTCTTCTCTGAAAAACTTAATGATGCCAAGAAGAAATATAGTAAATATGACTTATAACTATATGCTAATGTTTAGGCTCTAAATAAATGGAGGCACTATTTTCTTCCTAAGGAATTCATTGTCTATATAGACAATCATGCACTAAGCTTCCTAAATAGCCAAGACAAGTTGAGTTGCAGACACATGAAGTGGTTGAGCAGCTCCAAGCCTTCACATTTTCAATCCAACATAAGAAAGGCACTATAAAAAAAGTAGCAGATGCTCTTAGCAATAGAATCACCTTGGTGGAAGAAGTCCAAGTGCAAAGCATGGGGATTGATTCCCTTAAGCAGTTATATAAGGATGATCTAGACTTTTGGGAAATTCATAAGGTTTGCTCTAAATTATCTAATGCATATAACACAATATATATTGAATATTTTTTTGTAGAATGGTCTATCATTCAAAGGGTGAAAAATTTGCATTCCTAGATGCTCCATGAGGGAAAACTTGATCAAAGAGAAGGATTGTGGTACATTAGGAGGTAACTTTGGGATTGACAAAAATCTAGATTGACAAAAATCTAGAGCTCCTAAGGAGAAACTATCATTAGCCCAAGTTCCCTACTAATGTTACAAAATTTGTTGACACTTGGACAATATGCCAAAGAGCTAAGGGAGAAAGAATAAATCAAGGCATTTATCATCACTTGCTTATTCCAACTAAGCCTTGGGACATTGTGAGCATGGATTTTGTCTTAGGTTATCCAAGGACAAGACAAGGTTTGGATATAATTTTTGTTATTGTAGACATATTTAGTAAAATGGCTCATTTTTTTCCTTGTCAGATCTCTAATGATGCTTCACACATTGATAACCTATTTTTCAAAGAAGTAGTTAGGATTCATGGATTACCAACATCCATTATCTTAGATAGAGATGTGAAATTCCAAGGTCACTTTTGGAAGACCTTATTGAAAAATTTGTGCACACATCTATCCTTCAGCTCTGCCTACCATTTACAAATAGATGGGTAGAATAAAATAGTCAACATATCATTGGGAAATATTTTGAGGTGTCTAAAAAAGAAACATTAACAAAGATCGGATTTGATCCTCCCTCAAGAAGAATTTTTCCTTAATGACTCAATAAATAGGGAAGACACCATTCCAAGTAAACTATGGATTCCATCCTAGAGGAGTCATGGAACTAAGAGACATACCAAGTGAGTTCAAAACTAGTGCATAAGGAGAATAATTGTCAACATGGATCAATACAATTCATGATCAAGTTATAGATACTTGGAATCAAAGCATTGCAAAATACAAACAACAGATAGACAAGAAAAAAGAGGCATGTTTAATTTAAAGAAGGAGATCAAGCATGAGCTTATCTAAACAAAGAAAGACTATCAAGTGGACACACAAAATTACAAATGAGGAAGATTGGACCCTATCAGATATTGCACAAATTTGGAGATAATGCATATGAAATTTCATTTCCTCCTACCATATCAATTTTTCCTATCCTAAATGTTTATGATCTAACCCTTTTCAAAGGTGATGCAAGTACTAATGATATAATGCATAATGCTTATGAACATGTAGAATGGATCAAGGATCTATCACCTAGCCAACCACTTTAGTTGGAGAAGGTCTTGTATTCCAAGATGGTTAAGAAGACAATGAAGAATACCTTTTCAAACTACTTGGTCAAGTGGAAGGGTCTTGTAGACATAGATGCTACATGGATAAGTGAGGAATGCATTGCCAAGCATGGCACCTCTGTTCAACAACTATCCTCAAGTGGGACTTGAGTTTTTCAAGTAAGGAAGTATGGTACAAGAAAACCTACCCATTCAATCTCCAAAGAATCCATCATTTCTAACTCTTTATTATTTTTACTCAAGGGCATTTGTGCCTAATAGACATTTGTAATAGGTAGTTATAGTTTCCTAATAAATTGAGCCTATTTGTAAGACCTAGTCCCCATTTGGTGCTTTATAAACCATGGGTTTTGACTATGGTCAAAAGAAATGTCTTAGATGAAGCATAGTTTAGGAGTGTCTATAGGTTTTATAAATATTTTTTAGGCCCCTAAGGCACAAGGAAAAAGTCCTAGTTGGGTTAGAATGCACAATTTGCAAAAAAATTTAAAAGTTGATAATACAAGAAAAGTTGCTTGACAACTTTTGCATAATCACTCCCCAATAGTCACAGCCTTTGACTATTAGTTGGATTTGATGGGGGAAGTCTTAAAATAGCCCTTTAAAGTAGGTGGAAGGCAGACAATGTAATTTTTCCATTTGAATCAATAAAAGATCCCATTTTTCCTTGTAAGTTGTTGCATATCCATTGTGTATGGATTGGTATAGATTACCACATGTGAATGAATGATTGTTTTGAAATCCTTGAAATATTTTTAGAATAATATAAGTAGTTTGAGGGTTTGAAGTGATTTGCAACTAAATTTATCTGAACTTCTTTCTTGGGTGCACCAAAACCCTCCATTTGGTGACTAGTTTTAGTAAAAATGGCCTAACATACATCCCACTGTGGAAACCTCATGAAACTTGGTGAAATTAAAGTTAGAAAGATGTACAATAACTTCCCTAAAGGATGGGATATGGAAAGCAAGGACACTAATTTTTCTAGCAAGCCCTATGCCAAACATTTCTGTGTTTGGTGTAGAACAATAGGTGTCGAAGTGTTGTAGGCACTTGGGGGATGGATGAAACCAATATAAATGTGGATAATGATCTATTATAGATCTTGATATATTTTCTAGTTGATATCCTAACATGGTCATTCACTTATTTAATACTTCCCTCACAAAACCTAGCAATTAGGCCTAATAAAGGAAATTGCGACATTTTTGGTAAGGGGGTCATTTGACTAGTCTAGAGTCTCAAAGTTTGGAATCTTCAAATTATTCGAAAAGGGTATCCATATATTGAGTTTTTTTTCCTATATAATTTGGATCTATTTCAAACTAAAAGCTAATTACCTTGTTGATAGGGCTAATTGGGGTTCCTAGGCCTAGAAGGAAATTTTACTATTTATGATCCTTGGGAATAAGATAGGCTAACCAAACTCACTAGTTTGAGTTTTTAGAATGTTAAGGAACCTTTACACTCCCTTGTAAACTCATAGGTTCCCAGTTCAATCATAAACATAATATTTGGATATTTTGTGTGGTAAGAACTAGTTGTGTTCTTTTGTACCTAGGCCATGTTTTTGAATAAGTTTGTGTCAAAGGTGTATATCCCTCTCTTGACTCCATTTTGGGGTATTTTAAGTAGTTCAAGTCCACACCACATCATTATTTATATTTTAAGGGAGATCTTGGCATCACATTAACTAGTCAACACTGATACTCAATCATGCTTAGAGTTTAACTCAACTCTTGTCATTTGACTTATACATCAATTCTATTTTTCCTCTTAACTTCGTGTATTGAGTGATTTTTTTTTTTTTTTGATATTTCCAATGACTAACTTATCAAGTGGTCATTATAGTTCCATGATACTTACCTTCTCTTTCTCAACAAAATCACTAGCTCACCTTGCTATCATTTTTGATACAATGCAATGAATGAGAATCTTCAAAGAAGATGTCCTAGCCCAAATAAAATAACCACATAGTGGAAAAAAACATAAGACACATGATTTGATACCAAAATTAATTATTTATTCATAAAACAATTGATTACATGCAATGTCCCATGCTGCAAGGTCTTCCTGGTTACAACCAAATACAAAGCAAGTAATAGTTCTACAAGATCCTTCAAGATCCAATCCCAAGCCCTAGCTAGCCAAATCTGTGACAAAAAAACACTTTGGTAGAAACCTCCAAAAAGATATAAATGTTTTCTTGCAAGCCACCAAGAAATCTCCTTGTTTCTCAAGACACAACTACTTGCTCTTCTCAAACTTCGCTCGTCTTAGCTGCTCCATGATGAATGAATAATGGAAAGAAAAGACCCTCTACTTATACTAAACAAAACCACAAGTCAGCCTAGAAAGTTACATTAATAAAACCTCAAGCCAGAGTTGACAACAAACATTAAATTCTTTTCCCCCATTTTTCTCAATTTATTTATTTATTATTTATTTTTAAAAAAATCTCCAATTTTTGTCACTTTCTCTCTCCTTTTAATTTTTTTTTTATCCTGCTTTTCTTTTATGATGCAAGATGCTCTTGCATCATTTTTAATTTTGAATTCTATTCATCAATCAATAGATATGGCACTCTACACTGTTAGTAAATGTCTCTCCAGTAGGTTTGACATCGGTTAAAACATTACAACTGTTCCAATTGTAAATTCCAACAATCTCCCTCTTTGCCATTGATATAAACACCTCTAGTTACCATGCAATCCAAAATATTCATTATGTCAGCTTCTAAACTTGTATTGTCAACTCCTTCTATGTTTGTTCTCTCTTTCTTACTCTCATTCTAATTCTTAGTCTAATCTCATTCAATGCAATCTCTAGATGATCCCTCTTACATTAACTATAGTAGTATCAATTGAATGATACTACCCCCTCTATTATTTCAACAGATACTCTTTCTCTATCACATCTTCCTCATTTTATAATAAATTCAAAATTTCTAGCAATGCATGTCTCCCTTTACTCATCAATTGATGGTAACTATCATATATCTCCCTATTTGACAACAATACCAAAGACATCAACCGTTCACATAAATCTCATATCTTTTCTCTTAGCATACATAACATCTTCATTTCATTTTTTAGATTGATATAGAAATGCCATTGCAACATATTGATTCACAACTCATTGAAATTTCATCTTCTCATTGTACAATGTCTTGTTTTTAACATCCTTAGGCAACACCTAAAGTGTGACCTCCTGCATCAATCTATAAGATATTCTAATCATAAAAATTGATGCAATGCAATATCTCTTCTTAGTTTTCTTTAGGTAGGGGAATAGCCCCTAACTTACCTCTTAGATACTCAAAAGCATCCTTAGGTAGTGCCTTTGTGAATATGTCAGCTATCTATTCTTTTGTATTCACCTATTCCAATCTCACTTCTTTGTCTTGTACCAAATCTCTCAACTAATGATACTTGATATAAATATGTTTAGTCTTTGTATGCATTAGATGGTTCTTTGATATGTTTATATCACTTGTGTTATCACCATATATCATAAAAAGTTCAATAATATCTTCCTTTATATCTTTTAACAATTGCTTGATCCACACAATGTTTTAACAATTTACTGATGCAAAAACATACTCAGCTTATGTTGTTGATTATAAAATACAATTATGCTTCTTTCTTGTCCATGAAATCAATCTCTTTCCTAGAAAGAAAAATCCTCCACTTGTAATTTTTCTATTATCAACATTTCCCCCCCAATTTGTATCAGTAAAAACCTTCAACTCAAACTTATAATTTTTGTTGTACCATAATCCATAGTTTTATGTTCTTTTCAAATATCTCATTATCCTTTTTAATGCAATTATATGCTTTTGTAGTGCCCCACCCAGGGATCCTTGGAACAAGCATTTAACTCAAGCCAAGATAAATTTTTTGCAAGTATGAATGCACATGACAACATCATACATGAATCAAAAAGACCACAACAAAAGACTTCATCATAATTTTGACAATCAACGAATCTTTGAATTCCACTACCAAACTGATACATGCCAATAGAGGCCAAAAATGACCATGCACATGATGAGGGCTCAAAGAAATGACCACTCATCAAAAAACACCATGCTAGGGTAAAATGGAAAATCCTAAAATTTGGCTAAGTCTAAAATCCTAAAGCCTTAAATTTGGCAAAGTCTAAATTTGTAAAGCCATAAAATTTCCTAGAATATTTATCTTATCTCAGAGAGATATAAAACCTATGTCAAAAGACTCATCACATACATTAAAATATATATTAAGTATAAGGAATTAAATATACATCAACTTATACTTAAATGATATATTTTAAACCCCTAAGAAAGACTATTTTGAACTAGAAGGTCTGAAATCTAATAAGGTGGCCAAAACCAACTTTCAAAATCTCCTCAACCAAACCTAATTGCTCCCCATTTCTCATGCGAGGAAGTGCGCACTAGTCTCAAGTTTCACACAAGACTTTGCATCATTGCATGTGAGAAAGTTCATTTCTCTATGCAAGGAATCAACATGAGAATTTTCTTCCCTACATGAGGAAGTACATTCTCACATGAGGAACTACCTTCCCACACAAGAAAATACAACAACACAACAACAACGAAAAACAAAAAAGCATAAAAAACATGAAAAATTCCACACCGAGGAGTACCAGATCCACATAAATTCAAGAATGATCACTCAAGTGCATAAAGAACAAGATACCATGACACAAGAAAGAGGAATATCTATCCATCTAAACCAAAGTAGTAAATTAATGTATTGAAAGAAATATCATAGTGTACAAATGTAACATCACAATGCATAGAAACAACATCACAATAACTGAACAACCATGCTAAGTGCATGGTTCCTCCCAACTATCAATAGCATCATAAGATCATCATGGATCCTAGCCATCCCCTATGCATAACATCCCAAGCCACTGATTAGATCATTAGTACTATCGTAATAGGGATGTCACTACTAAAACATGCTACAATATAAGCATAAGATAATCCTACAAGTAGATAACATCACCTATCACGTACTAATCATCATAATAAGGAAATGAAATAGTAACTAACATCATCTAACATGATATACAAGCATTCCAATAAAAGCATAAATCATAAGAAAATGTACTTTGGAACCGAAAGTACCAAGTGAAAACATCCAACAATAGTCACACTAGGATAAAAGATCATCTCTATACACTGGTCCCTAGCAGTGGTATAGGTAGCTATGCCTCTCAATCATGTGGCACCCATAGGTCCACTCCCATCATGCTTATGGAGATAAATATTTAACCACAAAAACACAAAAAGCAAAAATCCATGGCTAACACTCACGCTAGGTAGTATGATGGCTGTAACCAAGAACCTAAGACAATGAAAGTAGTACAGGTCCTACTCGGACACACAAAATGCTACTAACATCATGGAGAGTCACTTGGCATTGATAGGCCCAAGCTCGGATTTGTGCAGACTCAAATTTCCAATGGAAGGCTTTCACACTGAAGCATTGTTTTATTATCTTAAATTTTGTTACCATTCACATATTTTATTTAGTTATCACTTACTTAAAACTTCCTTTTCCAACCCTATGGTGTCATGAAACTAGGTTGCGAGATAGAAGCCCCCTCCATATGCTACCGTACCCATGCTTATTCAATGATGAGTGCCCATAAGCATGCCAATTCCCAACCCAAACCTAAAGATCATAACTTTTGGCAAGTCACAAAAGATTGGGCCTCGCAAGTCACCCAACAAATGTATATGCACATACTCATGTGTGGTGCACCATCATCATAAAGATCATAACATAAGGATAGGATACAAACATAATGAAAAATAACACTCAACCAAAAATAACTCAAGAGGATAGATTCTACATGAATCCCAAGACCCAATAAAACCATACATCATATAATCACTCAAACAACCTCAATCTGGGAGTATGGATTCTACACAAATCCCAATGATGCAACAAGACCAACATCATGAACTCACTCAACTAGCCTCAATCTAGGAGTATAGATTCTACATGAATCCTAGTGTCCACGAAACAATAAAAAAGGTTGAAAAGAAACCAAAACATCAGCTAAAAAATCACTCAACTGAACACAAAGTTAGGAGTATGGATGCAACATGCATCTTAATGTAAACACAAAAGTGCAACAAAGGTCTAACTAATATCCAAATAGATAATCTAGGTCCACGACCCAACTTGTGCCAAGAAAACCCTAGAAAATAGGGTGGGACAAAAAATGAAGTAAAAACCCCAAAATTTTGGAAAACTTCAAAATTAAAACTATTTTGGCCTTTGGGTACAAAACCCCCAAAAATCCAAAAATAAATGAGTTCATACACCGTATGCAAAAATGACCAGCATATGATGTAGGAGCATCTAGTGGTGTAAGGGCAATCTTGTATCACCCAAAAATATGCTTAGAATGAGTTTCTATTTAATGTGCTTTCATTTCTGGATACCCATTTGGGTCAAATAAAGGTTCCAACTCTCATAGTTCCATGATTAGTGTTCTGGGTTAGAGTTTTTAAGCACCTTGGGATATGTGTAAATGTAAAAAAAGTAGGAATATGTAATTGAGCCATAATTATGGTGAGTTAGAGGGTTTAAATTGGAGGGATGGTTATATTTGTAATTTAAAACACTCCAGAAAAAGAATTAGGTCAAAAGGCTTCACAGTTAGAGAGTTATTGTAATTTTTTGGTTCCTGGAGACCTCTTAAGAGTGTTTCAAAGTTAGATATGGGGCAATAAATAGCTTGATACGGTGCCAAAAAATGGGGGACAAGTGAAGCTGGTCCATAGGGCTATAGAGTGCTTCGAGATCTATCTAGAAATGTAATGGTTTGTTAATCAAAATTATAGTTCAAAAGTTATGCTTCCTAGAAGTTGGACTATCGAATATGGATTCTTCTAATTTTACACCGACTTCTAATGTGATTTTTGGAACCTTCTATTTTTTTGGTGGATGCCAACTGGCATATTCTAGAATGTATTCCTAACCCTAAACCATTTGGGGCTTATTTAAGAACATTTCTAGCATTGTAAAGGCAATTTTTAGTGGAGTTAGAGAGAAGGTACTGTGTGAAGGATTTCTTTCTCTAGAATCATATTATTGTAAGCCCATAGGGCATTTTTCATTGATAATAATATTTCAATTTTCCTATGTGTTCATTTTGGTCTTTGGTTGTGTCTCCATCAAGTGGTATCAGAGCAGGTTTTCTTGAGTGTATAAACAGAGCGCCGACTATGAGGTAGTTTGCACTAGGACTATGTGGTTGTGGGTTTGAGTCAAGAATATTCCTCCATGAAGAGAACATGGTGGAAGGGCTAGAGCTATTAATTCTAAGGAGGTTAGAGCCCTCCAGAGGTAGGTTCAAGCATTGCAGGAGGAGATCCATAGAGGATTGAATGTTGCCGTAGGTGATGAAAGTGACGAAGAAAATGAAGAAGAAGAAATTGGATAGGAAGGGGAAGTCCTTAATTAGGTAGAAGAGAGGCTTTTTAGGGCCATTTCTAAGCTTGGAAAAATACCTAAAATTGATGTGCATATGTTTTTAGGAAATCTAAACCCAAATGAGTTGATTGGCTGGATCAATGAACTAGAGGAGTATTTTGAGTATGAGGATATTAGGGATCCAAATAGGGTTAAGTTTGTGAAGGAAAAAATGAAAGGCCATGCCAAAATCTAGTGGTAAGAGATTCAACTTGAAAGAAATACAAGAGGAAAGGAGAAAATCACAAGATGGGATCGCATGGTGGACAAACTACAAAAGCAGTTCATTCTTATTGATTGTGAGCTTGATTTGTTCAAAAAAATGCAAGGGTTAAAGCAAGTAGGGAAATCTATCCAAGAATATATAGAGGAATTTTATCGACTTCTTATTAGGGTAGGGTGTGTAGAAGAAAATAAGTAGAAGGTTTCCCATTACCTTAGTGGGTTACAACCTAGCATTCAAGAGGAGTTAAGTCTAGTTAGAATGATTAGCATTGAAGAGGCATACCAAATTTCCCTATGAGTTGAAGAGAAGCTAAATAACAGGTTTGAAGGAAGGAAAAGAGGGCATGGTCTAGGAGGAAGGGGTGACAATAGGTCATCAGGAGGCCAAAATGAGACCCAAAAGAAAAATGAAGATGTGGGTACTAGCATAAACTAGAGAAATGAGGGTTTCAACTGCTCTCATGATCAAAACTTTTGAGATCAGAAAGGAAGAGGTAGAGGACATGTAAAAGGATCAAGAAGAGAAGGATTCTATAGTACCTATTTTCATTGCAATGAAGAAGGTCATCATGCCTTTTAATGCCCTCAATGACAAGGAAGGATAGATAGAAGAGTTGATGCTCAAGCAAGGGTTGTGCATGTGAATGAAGATGCACAGTCATTGCATTCTAAGGATGCAAAAAGAGGAGAGGTTCTCATACATGAAAGGATCTTACTAAATGGTGAGATAGAACCTAGACAAAGGAGGAGTTTGTTTCATACCAGACACATGTGCAAGGATAAGTGTTGTGATGTGATTATTGATGGTGGCAATATAGACAACCTGGTGTCTAAAGAGATGGTCTCTAAGCTAAAGCTCAAACGAGAGAAACACTAGCAACCCTATCAAATTTCTTGGGTGAAGGATGATCATAAAGTCTGGGTTAGTGACGAGTGTTTGGTGAAGTTCAAGATTGGGAGTTACCATGATGAAGTTCTCTGTGACATTATTCTAATGGATGTCTGCCATTTATTGTTGGGAAGACCATGGAAATTTGATAGACATGTTGTCCATGATGGTCATGAAAATACATGCTCTCTAACAAAGGATGGAGTTTGCCACAAACTAGAGCCCATGAAAAAGGAAGGTGAAAAGTTATGCAATAGTGCTAGGATATGTCTTGTTGATGGAAGAATTTTTTTGGATGGTATGAAACATTAGCATGTGTGTTATGCTTTGATTCCTAGAAGACATAAGGAAGGTAGTAGTGAAATTCCACCTTAAGTTTCAGGCCTATTAAGTGACTATGGAGATGTCATCTCTAATAATGTTCCAGAAGGGTTGCCACTAGTAAAGTAGATCAATCATCATATAGATTTAATCCCTAGAGCTAGTTTTCTTAACAAGGCTACTCATAAGATGATTCCTATTGAAATTGAGGAACTAAACAGACAAGTTTAGGAGCTATTAAGGAAGGGTTTGATTTGAGAGAGCCTAAATCTATGTGTAGTACCTATAGTACTGGTACCAAAAAAAGATGGAGAGTGGAGAATGTGCATAGACTTATGCACTATAAACATAATAACCATCAAGTATCAATTTCCTTTGCTAAGAATGGATGATCTTATGGACTACTTGAGTGGAGCTCAGTACTTCACAAAGATAGATCCCAAGAGTGGCTATCACTAGGTATGAATACGAGAGGGAGATGAGTGGAAGACTACATTCAAGATGAAGGAGGGTATATATGAGTGGTTAGTTATACCTTTTGGATCGACCAATGCACCAAGTACCTTCATGCAACTTATGAATGAGGTACTAAAGAAGTTCTTGGGAAAATTTGTTATTGTTTATTTAGATGATATTTTAATTTTCAAAAAGACTTTGGATGAACATTTATTGCACATTCATAGAGTCCTTGAAAGGTTGAGGGAAGAGAAAATGTTGATTAATTTGAAGAAGTGTAGATTTGTAAAAAAGGAGTTAGTCTACTTAGGGTTTGTTGTATCATATGATGGTCTCAAAATGGATCTAGTGAAGGTATAAGCCATCTTGGAATGGCCTACCCCAAGGTCTACTACTAAGGTGAGATCATTTCATGGTCTGGTTAGTTTTTATAGAAAGTTAATTAAGAATTATAGTGGCATATGTGCACCCCTAATTGAAACAATAAGGGGGGATAGGAAAGAGTTCAAGTGGACTACAAAAGCTGCAAGGAGTTTTGAATTGTTCAAGAAAAGATGACAGAACAACCGGTGTTGGCACTTCCTAATTTTAGTAAATTGTTCCAAGTAGATTGTGATGCTAGCGACAGTGCTATTGGGGTTGTATTGAGCCAAGAAGGTAAGACTATTGCATATTTTAGTGAGAAATTGAATGATACAAAGAAGAAGTATTTTGTTTATGATTAGGAGTTCTATACAATAGTTCAAGCCTTAAAGAAATGGGGGCATTATTTATTGCCAAAACAATTTGTCTTGTATACTAATCACTAGGCATTGCAGTACTTAAATAGCCAAGGTAAGTTGAACTAGAGACATTAAGTGGGTAGAGTACTTGCAAAGCTATACATTTGTATTGAAACATAGAAGTGGAATGTCAAATAGGGTTGTAGATGCATTGAGTAGGAGATAGTTTTTGGTTACAGTAATGCAGGTTGAAGTGGTTGGGTTTGATGAACGCAAGAATCTATACCATGAGGATCCTAATTTTTCTTAAGCATGAAAGGCTTGCAAAGAACTTGTTAGTATAGGTAGAACTAGGTGGCTAGATTATTTGATTCAGGATGGTGTGCTATTCAAGGGTAGTCAATTATGCATTCCAAGGAGTTCCATGAGGGAAAACTTGATCAAAGAGAAACATAGTGGGGGAATGGCAGGACATTTTGGTTGAGATAAGATCATTTCCATTCTTAGAGAAAATTATTTTTGGCCTCAAATGTCACAAGATGTGAAGAAATTTGTACAGAGTTGTCAAGTTTGTTAAGCAACCAAAGGATTTAGTCACAATATTGGAACTTATCAAGCATTGCCTATTCCATCAAAGCCTTGGGAAGACATAAGTATAGATTTTGTTCTTGGATTACCGAGGACACAAAGGGGTAATGACTCAGTATTTGTGGTGGTTAATAGGTTCTCTAAGATGGCACATTTCATCCCATGCCACAAGACTCATGATGCTATACATATTACAAATTTTTTTTAGAGAGAGGTGGTGAGATTACATGGTCTCCCAAAGAGTATTGTTTCTGATAGAGATACTAAATTTGTGGGGTATTTCTGAAGGAATTTATGGAAGAAGTTGAGGATAGAATTGAGGTTTATTTCTACACATCATTCATAGTTTGATGGACATACCGAAGTGGTAAATAGAAGTTTGGGCAATTTGCTAAGGTGTTTAGTGGGAGATAAGCCTAAGGGGTTTGATTTGATTCTACCACAAGCAAAATTTGCTTACAATAACTCTATAAATCGGAGTACCGATAGATCACCATTCCAAATTGTGTATGGAAGTAGCCCAAGTACTACACCAAAATTGAGTAAGATGGAGCAAGGGGAGAGGACAAGTGCCAAGGTAGAAGAATTTGCTAAACATATCAAGAGCCTACATGAGGAGGTCCATGCACACATTACCTAGATGAATCAATAGTATAAAGCTAGGGCTAATCAAAGGATGAGACATAAAGAGTTCCAAGTAGGGGATATAGTTATGGTACACTTACAAAGGGAATGTTTTCTAGTGGGTACTTACAACAAGCTAAAGATGAAGAAATTTGGCCCCTGTAAAATTATGAAGAAACATGACTTGGGAAATGCATATGAGGTGGAGTTGCCAAATGGGATCCATATTTCTCCCATTTTCAACATTGTAGGCTTAACAGAATATCATGATGATGGCGTAGATGAGGGGTTTATGCTGGAACCATGTCCAATTCCTACTTTTAAGGAGTACCAAAAATATGTAATATGAAGAGTACCTAGCAAAATCAAAAGCATGACCAATAGAGGACTCAACTTGGATATCAACAGTGGAGGTTGCCCATTTGGGTTTTTCTCTACCATAAAGTGATAGGGTCACTTATCAATCTACCCTAGGTGTCTGATGTAGGAGCATTCAATGGTGTAAGGGCAATCTTGTATCACCCAAAAATATGCCTAGAAATAGTTTCTATTTAATTTTTTTTCATTTCTAGATACCCATTTGGGTCAAATAAAGGTTCAAACTCTCATAGTTCCACTATTAGTGTTCTGGGTTAGAGTTTTTAAGCACCTTGAGATACGTGTAAGTGCAAAAAAAGTAGGACTATACATTTGAGCCATAATTATGTTGAGTTAGAGGGTGTAAATTGGAAGGATGGTTATATTTGTAATTTAAAACACTCTGGAAAAAGAATTAGGTCAAAAGGGTTCACGATTAGAAAGTTATTGCAATTTTTTGATTCCTAGAGACCTCCTAAGGGCACTTCAGAGTTAGATATGGGGCACTAAATGGACTCGTACGAGGCCAAATAATGGGGGATGAGGTAAGCTAGTACATAGGGCTATAGAGAACTTCAAGAGTCTTTTGAAAATGTAAATAGTTTGTCAATTAGAATTACGGTTCAAAAGTTATGCCTCCCAGAAGTTGGACTACCATTTTTGGATTCTTTTAATTTTACACCAACTTCTAATGTGATTTTTGGAACCTTCTATTTTGGCGGTGGATGCCAACTAGCATATTCTAAAATTTATTCCTAACGCTAAACCATTTGGGGCTTATTTAAGAACATTTCTGGCATTGTAAAGGTAGTTCTTAGTGGAGTTAGAGAGAAGGTACTGTGTGGAGGATTTCATTCTCCAAAATCATACTGTTGTAAGCCCATAGGGCATTTTTCATTGATAATAATATTTCCCTTTTCTTATGGGTTCATTTTGGTCTTTGGTTGTGTTTCCATCAATAACAGTGCAAAATGCCAAACCCTCATCCCAAAAAATAGGAAAATGCTCATAGTTGACCGATTAGGCAAAACCAACAAATAGAAATGGAGGGGAACACCAGTTCTTAGCCTCCTAACAAATGGTTACCAAAAATTGAAGTGTAAATGGAGAAGAAATAATAAAATAGGAGAGCCCTACCTTGTAGCCAAAAGGGCAAAACAAAAATCTGAGCCATAACATAAAAATCCCACATAAGTAGCTAAAAATCACAATAATCCAAGTTCTCCTTGAGATGGATCCAACAAGCTCAACCTCACAACGATCCCACACTCGTAGCTCTTGCAATGAACAAAACAATAAATAATCATGAAGAGGATTTTGGGTTTTATTCTCAAAATTTCTAATTCAAAAGTAAGAAGTGAGGAATTAAATTCCTTTTTGGATATTGATTCACTTTTTGAGTGAATAATCGATTAGGGAAAATAACCAATCAACCTAGTTAAACCCCAAATCAACCCAAACAAAAATAGGATATTCTTAGAAATAGGAATTCATCTATAAAAAAGCTACCAGGGATTAAAATAAATCAATTAAAAAACCTGAAAAACCCAAAAATATAGAAATTTCCTTAACAACTTTGTGAAAATGCAAAACTCTAAATGCATAGATATGCTCAATAGTCTAATCATATAATGCAAATGAGTTCAAATTTAATAATATCTAAAAGGATTAATTAAACAATTTAAAAAAAGATACATCGACCATACAAGGGCGACATTGGTAAAATATGAATGGTTGAATCACTAACTCTATGTGCCATTGCTAGGGATATAAAACTTGCACACTAAACAACATGATCTAGTGCAATTGCATATAATAACATAGCTAAAGAAATTAATGCATTAAATCACTAGTTTAACCATTTATTTAATTATATCAAAATGATGTATTTACATCACTCACATTCACAGAAAGCATAACAACATAAGAATGAAGTAAATAACCATAGCATTAAATCCATCACCTAACATAATTAGAGATATTTCCAAATACTAGATAACCAGATATCATAATAAAACATACTCTCATCTCAAAATGGCATCATCAAGGAATATGATCAACTGAATAACATAGTAGTCTAACATTTATGATATTAAAATCAAGGTATAACATTTGACCCTCAAGTCATCTCAAATGTAAAACATAACATAAGTGACAAATATCTCTCAGATCAAAATATAAAAAGGTAAATATCTATAGAACATAACCAATAAATACAATATGGACAATTCATTCCTAATTATTTAAGCATTAATAATGGTTGTTTAAATAACAAAAAGGAGGTAATTAAAACATCTAAACAACCACAGTCATAAACATGACTAACCACTACTATAGGCACCCAAGCCATAGTAGCATGGTAATAACACACAGTGCAATCTCTGCACACATCTTAGGGCAATCATAGAACAACCTCATGATACCACATTGTCCTGGTAACCACTGGCACAAACTTCAGTGAACCATAAATCACATCATAATCTCATAAATCAGCCCTAAGCATAATCAAAGCAACTGATACAGAAACATAAATCCACTCACCTCAATGGTGTAGACCACTCATGGTCACAATCATGATCCCCTATCAAGGAGAGATCAACAAAGTTGCATCCATTAGGATGACTTATAGAAAGTCAAATGGGAGAAGCACTACAAATTTTCTCTAAGATTACCAGAGAATATAGAAACAATAACAACTATTAATGCAATGTTAGGTCTTCTATGTACAACATATTGTAGTTTTCCAATCATTGAACTATATAATGTTTGATTCACCTCAACTAAATTATCATTCTCTAACAACTTGTGTCTAGTCAACATAGGTGTTCCAATTGGTCTTGAGTCTTCTATCCCAAAAGTCTTCAATATCTCCTTGACATACTTAGAATGTGTAATCTATACGAGCTACCATTCATTTGATAAACTTGTAATCCCACAAATAATTTTATCTCTCCAAAAATTGACATCTCAAATTCATTCTTCATTTTATTAGTGAATGACTTGCACATATACTCATTTCCTCCAAATATTTTATCATCAACTAAAATTCTAGCTAGCAATATCTTACTTTCATATTCATTTTTGAAATACAAATACTATTATCATTATTTCTTGCAAAACTAATTTTCACCAAATAATTGTGTAACCTTTCATACCATGCTTTACATGCTTTCTTCAAACGACATAAATCTTTGTGTAACTTACACACCATATTCCTCTTTCTTAGATCAAAAAGTCCTTTAGGTTGTTCAATGTAGACTTATTCCTCCAAGATTTTATTCAAAAATTTAGATTTGACATCCATTTGATATATTTTGAATCCTTAGTAAGTAGCATATGCAAGAAAAGTTATAACTCCTTCCAACCTTAAAACTGGGGCACGAGTCTCACTATAATCAACTCCTTCTTATACATATCCCTTACAAACTAGTCTTACCTTGTTCCTTCTAACTTCAACTTTCTCATTCAACTTATTTTTGAAAAACCACTTAGTCCCAATAACATTCTAATCCTTTGGTTTGGGTACTAATGTCCATGTTTTTCTCTTCTCAATTGTCTCAATATCTTCATTCATTTCTCCTTTCTAGTCTTTATTTTCCAAAGTACCTTCAACTAATTTAGGATGCAATTTAGATAATAAGCATGTATCATTCTTCAGTCTTCTTGTCATGACTCCTAAATAATTGTCTTCAACATTTTATCTAGTGTATGATGTCTTCTTAAACACTTTGCTGCAACAGGTTCAAGTCTTATTTCTTGTTGTTATTATTCATTGAATTTGATGGGTGAAAGCACAAACTTGTGTCACCCTTTTACAAAAGAAAAGCCCAACAAAAATGTAGTTGTTCACATTAATGACATAAAATTGGTATTATTATTTAGAATTTTAAAATGAAGTAAACTAATGAAATATATAGAAATGGATGAATTTTAGGATTATAATTTTTAATAATTATTTGAAATAAAAAATTATATATTTTCCTATTTTTTAAAGATAAATTTCAGGTATTTAAAAATGCTAGAAATTAGGGGTCTAGTTCTCACCACAAAACTATATGTATATACACTTATTTCCCTTTGATCTCAGATTATTTTATTGATAATATATGTAGCTAGAACATTAAAAAAATTTCTTTATACCAATTTTTTTTCTTTCATAATGATTCAAATTTCAACTTATTCATATTGATAGATTTCATCTCCCACCACATTTTTCAAAATAAATCTTTTCCAACTAAAAGAACAATTATATATTCTAGAAGAGGACTCTTTCCTCTAGAACACCATATAATTTTTATTTTTTTTATTATATTATTTAATATTTTTTCTTTCTCAAAACTAACATCTTCTTGAGTGTTAAAATATATACTTGTAGAATTTTTTAATTACAATATACTATATCTAATTAAAACAATATGAACTCTATATGAGATTATTCTTGACTTTGATTCTCAATAAAATAGTATTTATATGTTATTAAAAAATATCATAATAAATAGTAAGAGTTATTGAAACATCAGTTTTATGAAATAATAATATATTTTTTGGTAATTGGATATTAACTAGTATAAAAAATGCATTTAATAGACATTTCCAATTGAAAAAGTGTGAAACCATATAATTTAGCTAGAATAATTTTATCAAGATCATATGTTTGAAAAAAAAATGTTTTTTAGATAGAAATACTCAAATTTAGTTGTTCTAATAAGTTAGCCTGAAAAGTGACACAATTTTGTATTTTTACCTTGAGATGGTCATTTTCTTCAATTTTATTTGGCTGCAAATTGACTACATTTGTCTAATGGTCAATAATGTATGTCTATGACTCAACTCCTATAGCTTGATGCTCAAAATAACTCTTATAAAAAACCTTGATAGTACTTAGTTGTTGATGCTTAACAACCATCTTTTTTGGTTCAGGAAAGGTGCTAGGTTCACCTTCATAGATATAGAAAAAATTTATATAGTCTTCATGTTCTTTCTTGCATTCCTCTTCATTTTATTATGCAAATTCATCAACTCTAACATTTACACTTTTCACAATTTTGTTAGTGTTAGAATTCAACCACTTGCAAGCCTTGCTTTTAGTGGAATAACCTAGAAATATACCTTCACCACTTTTTGCATCAAGTTTTCCTTTTCTTTCATATTACAATATGTAACACTTGCTTCCAAAACTTTGAAATAATTCACATTAGATGTATAGCCATACCAAAGTTCAAAAGGTTTTTTTTTTGTACTTTTATTCACTTGTACTTGGTTAAGAGAATAGACTACAACATTTATAACTTTTCTGCAATATTTATGTGAAACATTCTTCTCCACCGTCAATGTCCTTGCATATTATTTAACTCTTTTAACATGGAAATTAAATCTCAATATATAATGTTTAAGCTTCTCAAATTTGAACCCTGGTTAAATAGTATTGTAATTATCAAATTTATCAATAACAATTGACCACAACATATTTAAACACATAATCTTTCTATAGAAAATTTAGTATCTTGCGCAACAATATTAGAATAAAGTGATCTCAACATACACATGGAAGAAATATCATATTTTACAAAAGGGGCATTGTGACCATCCCTACAATTCATCCACCCACAACTATTAGAGAGCCATGAAAAAAATACTTCTTCAAACTCATCCTTCTTTCCATGATCTATGATACATGTTACAATACATTACGCCTCTTATGTGATGATAGTTTTTTCTTACCTAAACTTGATCACTTGTACAAATTCTTTATTAATCTATAAAAGTGTAGTAATATAGAAATAACTAAAAATGTTAGAAAATTAAATTTCTTAGAAGTTAAAATCCTAAAAGGTGAAAGGGGTGACATTTACCCCTATTTCTTCCTAAACTTATCTTATGGCCCCTTCCTTAATGACTTTCCCCCATCACAAAAAAAATTGTTCATAAATTTATATATTAGTGTCTATTGTAAGGACCATGTCTTACTAAGAAATTACCACATTATTTGATTTCTAGAAATATGAAAATAATACAAGCAAAACCCTAGTTGAAAAGTCAACATTCATTTCATTAATGGTAACAAAGATTAAAAAGTATTTATCCATTAATGAATGAAACAGATAACATTATTAAATGACGTTGACCCATACATCATCCATCTATCAAAATGCACAATTTATAAAATACATCCAAAGATCATTATAGATACATTATCCATTATACATAATTACATCATAATGATCATGATAAGATGAGTTATACATTTCATCACATGAAGACTTTAAAAAAAAAAAGAAGCCTCAAACATATGTCCATCTACAAGTCTTAGTCTCCACAACCACCAAATATTGTCCATCCACTATTTGAGATGGGAATGTGGCCTATGTACTTTTACCATGCCAACCATAGAGTGTTTAGAAATCTTATGGTCCTTCTTGAAATAAAGAATGCCCCAATCTTGGCATGCAAAGCCTACAAACTTAGAACAAGAAGATTAGATAGACCCGGTGTAGTTGTGGAACATAATGCTTTCCACATATGTCTTAGTAGCCTAATCATAGAATGTGGTAGGGAAATAACTAACGATAACATACCTACACATATTTAGTAAAATAAATTCCCTTTGTCAAAGAAATTTAAGAACTAGATTTAGCTAATAGAAGAAACAAAACATAGTATATCCACTCTAATAAGAACTAGCAGATATGAAGAAACAAAACATATTGTATCCATTCCTAATCCTCCCAAATTTCCATATTACACTCAACCATAAGGTAGACTAAATGCACTAATTTCATAGGAAAAAAATCCATGTTCTTGGTAAATAGCTTTGAAATGAAAAATTTCAAATTCACACCAATTCACATGTTTAATAATAGATTAGTTTTTCAATGTTTTGATGTTGGAAAACAAATTGAAATGCTACCATCTTTATATGCATAATTTCAATCTTCTAGAATTATATTTAGAGAACATCTTGACCTAAGAAAATAATATTACCACACACATTCATGATTTAACCCAAACTTCATTACAAACAATATATAGATAATCCTTCATAGAAATTTGTTGTAGCATGTATAATGAAACAATAGTGTGAAAGGTAGAATTAAACACCAAAGTTCACATTACATACATCACTTAAGGTCTAGAGGGGGAAGGAATTTTTTACATCAATTAGAAGCAATACCAAGAAAGTAATGTTCTACATTAAGAATTATAATTAATAATCCATTTAATCCCACAATAAGAGAGAACAAGTAAAGTGAAGCTCATAATAGAAAATATCTACACTTTCTCACTTAATTTCATAAGTGTAAATAGTGGTAACAAAAGGAATTGATAGATACCAAATAGAATTTCATATTTGTTGAAAACTTCATTCTTTACTTCATTCTTTAGAGTACCACATAAAACATTATTCTTAAATTGATGATTAACTGAAATAGATGATAGTTTATACAAAAAGATCAAGGAAGGATTTTTGTAAATCCTCTATGTCCTCCTAGGTGGCATTGTCTACAAAAAAATTAGCTCCACTAGACCTTATACTAGAGGAAATGCCTATCTCATACCTTGATAGTGTTAGTTTGTGGTAACTGATCATGAGAGTAATGTACATACTCCGTAATAGTTCAACTAGGTTTGGGGCTAATTGGGCCCCAATCAAAGGACCTCAAATAATTACTTTGGGGGGCTATTTTATTGAATTTTTTGGGCCAACATGTTGTAAGTAATTTTAACCCTAAAGAGGAAAAAATACTTGTATAAGATAGCTTAGGATTAAGGATTTTTCATAATGTGTGATGCAATAATAGTTTCTTGCAATAGTATTGAGTTGTAATGGATTACAAATTATAATAAGGTTTTAATCACTAGATAATAAAATATTGGACTCACTATTGATGGATGTAGCCTAGGGATTGGGTGAATCACATTAAAAATTTGTGCCTTGTTTTCTCTTATGTGTGCATTATTATTTTCTGATATTGGTTATATTTACATCCAATTGTTATTTCTGTCTCTTTAAATTCTAACAAGTGGTATCAGAGCTAGGTTATTTTAGTTATCCTCTGCAAAAAAGTCTCATGGTTGAGTGGGAGTCATAGTTCAATGAAAGTGAAAGTAGATGAGGGTATTTGAAGGTTGAGAAGTTTAATGAGCATAACTTTCAATTATGAAAAATGCAAGCAATTTATTATCTTTATCATAATGATTTATGGCGACCATTGCAAGGAAATCCAAGAAAGATACAACGATGATAGACGAGGATTGGGAAATTTTGGATCAAAAGGCACTTGAAAGTATTTGTTAATTCTTGGTACAATTAGTGACATTTAATGTTACAAAATAAAATATGACAAAAGAGTTGATGGAAACCCTACCAAGGTTCTATGAAAATACCTCTACTTCAAACAAGGTATTTCTCATGAAGCATTTATTTTATATGAAGATGATAGAAGGTGGATCTTTCAGAGATCATTTAAATGATTTTAATATGGTTACTAGCCAATTATTATTTGTGAATGTTAGTTTTGATGAAGAAATTAAGGCTCTCTTGATTTTATGTTCTTTTCCAAAAAGTTGGAATGACTTGGTCATGGTTATGAGTAATTTTGTTTCTTAGTCTAATACCCTAAAATTTGATGATGTCATTGCTGTTACTATGAGTGAGGAAACTTGTAGAAGAATCTTAGGTGGATCTACATTAGGAAATGTTTTGAATGCACAAAGCAGAGGTAGAATGATTTAGAGAGGAAACAATTCTAAAAATGATTAGAAATCAAGAGGAAAATTAAAGGGGAAGATATCTTAATCAAGAGGACCAAAAGATTGCTAGTAGTATGAAAATCTAGGGCACAAGAAGAAATATTGTTGGACTTGAAAGAATAGTGAAGGAAAAAAGTATGAAGGGAACAAGGAGGCAAACGTGCTTAGTAATAAATATAAAGATGATGATTTGCTTCTTTTTTTAGAAAGTGTTGATGATTCATGAGTTTTAGATTCAAGGGATTCATTTCATGCTATTCCCATAGAGATTATTTCCTAGATTATGTCTAAGGGGATTTTGGGCTTGTTTATTTGGGAGATAATGAACCCTATCAGATTGTAGGATAGAGAAAAATTAAGATTAAGTTGTAGAATGGGAATCATTGGCTACTACAAGAGGTTAGACATGTTCCAAGGCTAAGTAGGAATTTTATTTCAATAGGGCAACTGGGTGATGTGGGTTGTGTAGTTGCTTTTAATAATAAAAATTGGAAACTTTCAAAAGGTTTCCTTATAGTAGAAAAAGGTATGAAAGTAGCCTCCACCTTATATCTTTGTATATGTTATATAGTTATTTCTACATTAATTATTTTAGAGAAAAATGAATGTTGAGGAATAATTATTACATTTGAGCATAGTGAACAAACAATTACTGTAGAGTCTGATACAATGCTATAGTGCAAAAGACTTGGGCACATGAGGGAGAAAGGTATGAAATTACTTTATTCAAAGAAAGTTTTACGAGCTCTCAAATGTGTCAATATGGATTTTTGTGAAAGTTGTGTACATGGAAAAAAAAGAAGAGTGAGTTTTCTAAAGAGTGGGAAGAAGAAGAAAAATGAGAAATTAGAGCTTGTGCATGTAGATGTATGGAGACTAGCCTAGGTATCTTCTCTTGGTGTCTCTCATTATTATGTTACATTCATTGATGATGCAACTAGAAAAGTATGAGTTTATTTCCTTAGACAAAAAGATGATGTATTTCAAAGTTTAAAAAAATGGAAATGCTTGGTTGAAAATGAGACTAGTAAAAGGTTAAATATCTCAAATCTAATAATGACATGAGTATTGCAACAATGAATTTGAAGACTATTACTCCAATAATGATATTCATAGACAAAAAGAATTATCCAAGGACTCCACAGAAAAATGGAGTGGATGAATGCATGAACATGACTATAATTAAGTGTGCAAGGAGCATGAGGTTGCATGTTGGCCTATCCTTAAATACATAGGAGAGGCTATCAATCCTATTGTATATTCAATTAATATATTTTCATCTACTCCTTTGGGATGTGGTATTCCAAAGGAAGCACATACTAGCAAGAAGGTGAGCTATTATTTTCTCAAAACCTTTGGTTGCAAAGCTTTTGCACCTATAGATTCTAGAAATAGAACCAAGCTAGAAGCTAAGTCAAAGAAATGTATATTTGTTAGATATTAAATTGATGAATTTGATTAGAGGATTCAATATTTTGAAAATTGTAAAATTGTAAGAAGTAGGGATGCCATATTCAATGAAATAGTGTTGTATAAAGATTTGTTGTAGCAACATGAGAAGAAAGAAAATGATTATGTAGTGCTCGATGATACTCAAAAGGATGATGTTCTACTAGTTCTTCATGCTCCACAACAACCACAAAAAAAAATACCACACACTCTAGTGAGTGTTAGATGGTCAACAAGGCTAAGTAGAGCTTTGAATAGATTTTTTGCCTCTTTGTATTCTATTTTATTAATAGATGCCAGTGAATGTGAATATTATGATAAAGTTGTGTAGGTGGATACAAAGATTCAGTGGGAGTCAACAATGATAGAAGAAATGAACTCCTTGGTAAAAAATAAGACTTGGGATTTATCTAAGTTGTCTATAGGTAAAAGGGATGTACAGAATAAATGGGTTTATAGATTGATAGAAAATGATGGAGATAAGAAAAGATTTAAAGCTAGGTTAGTTTTAAAAGGATTTGAATAGAAAAGGTACATTGATTTTGATGAGATATTTTCTACTATTGTTAAAATGACTTCTATGCACTTTATTGAAAGTATTATGGCTATTGAATATTTGTATTTGGAGTAGCTTGATGCTAAAACAACCTTTCTCTATGGTGATTTGGATGAAGGGATATATATGGTACAACCACAAGGATTTTTGGTCAAAGGTAAGGATAATTTTGTTTATAGATTGAATAAAAGTTTATATGGCTTGAATAAAGAAACTAAACAATGGTGTCTTAAATTTGATAGTTTTATGCATGAGCATGGTTATACTCAGTGCCATTTAGACCATTTTTTTTATTTCAAGAGGTTGGATGATGATAAATATATTATTTCATGTTTATATGTTGATGATATTCTTGTTGTTGGGTCTAACATGGATCACATTAATGGGTCCAATTTTTTTTAGCACATTCATTTTCTATGAAGGATTTGGGGGTAGAAAAAAAATCATTGTTATGGAAATTTGTAGAGATAGGAAAAACATAAAATTGACTTTATCTCAAGTTGATTATATTGAGAAGGTGTTGCAACATTTCTCTATGGAGAATGCTAAAGCTCTCAACACATCTTTACCTAATCATTTAAAATTGACTAAGGAGATATGTCCAAAGACATAGGAAGAGGCAGACAAAATGTTCAAAGTACCCTATGCTTCAGCTGTAGAAAGTTTGATGTATGCTATGTTATGTACTAGGTTAGATATTATACATGTTGTGGGAGTTGTTAGTAGGTATATGATTCATCCAAGGATTGATCATTGGAATCCCATTAAATGGATTCTTAGATATTTGAGAGGAACACTTAGTAAATTTTTATATTTTGGGGGTTCTACTACTAATTTATAGGGCTATGATAACTCAGATTCAGAAGGGGATATTGATACTAGGTAGAGTACTATAGGTTATGTAGTTACTATTGGTGGGACAATAGTGAGTTGGGTTTCTTAGTTATAGAAGGTGAATGCTTTATCCATTATAAAGGAAAAAGTATGTTGCTTCTAAAGAGGAAATTAAGGAGATGATATGACTTCAATTATTCTTGGAAGAATTGGGGCACTTACAGAGGGATAATTATTTATTGCAGACAATTAGAGTGTCATTTATCTTGCAAGAATTATGCTTCACATTCAAAGAAAATATATTAAGTTGTAGTACCATTTCATTTGGTCAGTTTCTAATGATGCATAGTTAAAGTTAGACAAGATACATACAGATAATAATCCAACATATATTTTTATAAAAGTAGTGACAAGGGAGAAGTTGGAATCCTCTTCAGTTTTGTTTGGTCTTCTAGACTGAACAAAATTTAAAAAAAATTGAGTTTATGGTGGTTTGATCCAGTGGGAGCCTCATGGAGTAGTGATCAGTCTCCAAGTGGGAGATTATTGTCTAGTGTGTAACCTGATAAGGCCCTAAGTGGGAGATTGTTAATTTGTGGTGACTGATCAATGAAGTATTGTACATACTCCATAATAATTTAGTCTAGGGTGGTTTGATCCAGTGGGAGCCTCATGGAGTAGTGATCTTGCTATAGGATTAGTCTCGAAGTGGGAGATTATTGTCTAGTGTGTAGCCTAATAAGGCCCTAAGTGGGAGATTATTAGTTCGTGGTGACTGATCAATGAAGTATTGTACATACTCCATAATAATTTTTTGGGGATATTCTATAAATAATTTTGGATCAACATGTTCTAACTGATTTTAACCCTAAAATGAAAAAAATACTTATATAAAATGGCTTAGGGTTAGGTTTATTTCATAGGGTGTGATGCAATGCTAGCTTCCTATAGTGATATTGAGATGTAAGGGATTACATATTATAGTTAGGTTGTAATCACTAGATAATAAAATATTGAACTCACTATTTGTGGATGTAGCCTAGGGATTGGGTGAACCACATTAAATATTTGTGTCTTGTGTTCCCTTCTATGTGCATTATTATTTATTTTTTGATATTGGTTATATTTGCATGTAATTTTTATTTTAGTCTCTTGAAATCATAACGAGTGGTATCAAAGACAAGTTGTTTTAGTTATCCTTTGTAGAAAAGTCTCATAGTTAAGTGAGAGTCTCATGGTTGAGCAAGAGTGATGATAGATAAGGGTATGCTGAAGGTTGAAAAATTTAATGGGAAGAACTTTTAGTCATGGAAAATAGAAATGGAGGACTATCTTTATCAGAAGGATTTATGGTGGCCATTGCAAGGAAAATCAAAGAAAGAGATAAAAATTACCAATGAGGACTTGGAAGCATTCATTTATGCTTGACATAATTAGTAACATTTAATATTACAAAAGAAAAGATGACAAGAGAGTTGATGGAAACCCTAGCAAGGTTTTACTAAAATTCCTCAACTTCAATCAAGGTATTTCTCATGAAATGTTCATTTAATATGAAGATTGCAAAAGGGGGATCTATTATAGATCATTTAAATTAGTTTAATACAATTACTAGTTAGCTAGTTTCTATGAATGCCAATTTTGATGAAGCAATTATGTCTCTCTTGATTTTGTGTTCTTTGTTGGAAAGATGGAATGCCTTGGTCATGGTTGTGAGTAATTATATTTTTGGATCTAATACCCTAAAATTTAATGATGTGATTAGTGTTATTATGAGTGTGGAAACTCATAGGAAAATCTTAGGTGGATCTACATCAGGAAGTGTTTTGAATGTACAAATCATAGGTAGAGAGACTGAGAGAGGAAACAATTCTAGAAATCATGGGAAATCAAGAGGAAGATCACACTACACATTTTTGGGTCAAATTACAATGGTAGTTTGCAACTATGGTGTAATTTGTGGTGATTTTCATTTTCTTTTGCAATTGGCCCTAATTTAGTCATAATATTGATGTTAGCATCGTAACTATAATGCTCGTACTCATATAAAAAAGAAAAGAAAACATGACATAAACCATTTACCTTTTTTTATTGTCGAAAGTTGTTTGTGAAAGAGGGCAGAGTGCTTCAAACGAGGGTGGGGAACTTTGAAATTTGTTGTGCCCTTGTGGTTGGTGCATTTTGTTGTCATGCCCTTGTGATCATTGTGCCCTTGCTCTGCAATTTTCTTCAAGGGCTATGTAAATGTTCTTTTCTTTTCCTTTTAAACAAGCATCTATTTATATAAATCCTTCTAAACATGTCTATCTTTATATATAGAGATAGAGATCCTTTTTAAGGTGATTATTACATCTTAGCACAACACATAAATTGATCGAGCTACATACATATTTGAAAATCCAAATAATAAAATAATAAAACTCACTAAATCCATGCTAAGTGACTTACCTCAAGATCCTATACAAAAATAACATAGATGAGAAAAAATGAGCAAAGTTTGCTAGGAATTTACAAAAGCATATCACAATAGATATTTTTAGAAAGAAACAACCTATAACCTAGTTAAATGGGTCTAGTTGTTGATTAGCTAGGTTGATTACAAATTCCTATAGAACTACCATTAGATTAGGTACAATAAAATAAATAATTAGTTATGCCCAGCTAGTAGGATCAAATACAATTTTACAAGGTGATTAAATTTCATATGTAGATACATCACTTGGATGGCAAGCATGAAGCACATTCCCCAATTTATAATGAATGGTTAGATATAAAGGCTTCATACACTGGCCCAAAACTAGAAGCCAAGGTTTTAACCATGCATGTATTGGCATAGTCTCCCTGTGAGGATCCCAAGTATCTACTCTTATTGTTAATTTGGGCATCACTATATGATCTAGAATGTTATGAAGTACTCAAGTTGGTAGTAACTTATCCCATGTCTCTAGAAAATATGGCATAGGTTCAAGGTCCCTTGGCTACCAAGAATTTTTAGTAGCTATTCTCATAGCTGGAAGAATAGCTTTAGTGAAGAGTTGAGTGTAAGAAGTTGAAGAAGAAAGTTATGCTTCTATGTAAATGCCATAATCATGAGACTCATTTCCTTACAAAAGCCTCTGCCACAATGATATTACCTCTAAACCATGTAAAGGATGTTGAAGTAGTTCCCAACCTTGAAACAATTTTATAAGAAATAGATACTAGCGATCATCACAGGGAGACTATGCCAATACTTGAAACACTCTTATGAGAAAATGCAAATGCAATAGATGAAAAATTGCACAACTTGTAGTCCTCCCAATATTTGGATTGTGAATTCTCAAAGAAACTTGTAAGTGATTCCAATATCATCGTACCTACTTCAACACTTTCCTAGATTCTATCCAGTGGCCCCCATAATATCCTCTATGTTTTCTAGATGTTGTTTTTGCTGTGCAATCTCTTTCTAAAGGTACTCCTTCTCCTTTTGGTATATTTCCAGAGACTCTCTCTCATGCCAAAAATTTTGATTATCGAACTTCTGAATATCTACCTCTACCATATCTAAAATCAACTTCACATTGTGTTATAACTCTAGCATAGGTGTTTGATTATCGATAGCTTTCATTTCAACATTTAGTTTTCAAGATTGTTCAACACCCTCACTTGTGGATCTCTCATGTCAAGCACTTTCTATACTGTTCCAACACCATGTTCTTGCTTCTAAGCTAACAATTCTTTAGATGCATTTTCTTATAAAATATTAATTTTGTTGAACAATTGTAAACTATTAGTAAGTGCATTATTATTTTCATGTATGTAAGTATATATGTATGTATGTTTATATATATATGTATTTATGTATGTATATATGTATGTGTATATGCATATGTATATGTATATGTATGTATTTATGAATGTATCTTTGTATGTGTATACACATTATATGCACCCTAAAATGATCGCCTAGACTATGGGCCCTCATTCTTCAATTTATCAAATGATGAAATGAACTTATCAATTTCCTGAATCAATGCCTTACAATATTTTCAATTCAAATCATTTTTCTTGATCAAATCATAATTAATTCAATTATTTCAATATTTCCTAAGGTTTGATCATTTCATTAATAATTTTATTCAATAAAAAGAAAACACCCCTTTTAAATAAATAAAATGTTCTTATATAATTAAAAGAAAATCTCTCTTTTAATTAAATAATTTTACCTTATTTAATTAAATAATTTTATCTTATTGAATTAAAATCTCTCTTTTAATTAAATAATTTTATCTTATTTAATTAAAATATTTCTTTTAATTAAATAATTTTATCTTATTTAATTAAAATATATCTTTTAATTAAATAATTTTACCTTATCTAATTAAAATCTCTCTTTTAATTAAACAATCTTATCTTATTTAATTAAAAAAAATCTTCTTTTAATTAAATAAATAAATCCTTAAAGTTCTCTTTTTGATGAAAAAGGAAATAAATTAAATAAATCAAATGAAAATAAATAAAGATTCCTTTTTTGCACATATTTCTAAGTGGTGGGTTTTTTCCTCTCACATTTCTCTTGAGGATGCATTCCTCTCCACACTTTCCTTTATAAGGAGCCCTCTTCTTCTCATTTTCATAGATCAAGATTTTATTGTTATGTTGCAGGTTTGGAAAGCAATTTTGGAGAAGAGCTTGAGCACTTGAGATTGGACATTGCAACTTCTCTTTTCTCGTCTTCTTCTGTCATGCATCCATGGCAATCCATTTGGATTACTCTTGCACTTGAATGTTAGATTAGATTTATATTTCCTTTCATAGAATAATCTTGCATTTTCATTTTCTTTCATAGATTAGTTTTCTTTCATGTATTTTTATCATATAGAATAGCTTCTATGTTGATTTGCATGCATATTTGATGATCACGAAGACTAGCACTCTTTCTTTTCCTCTTTGAGTCTCTCATTTTATGGTGTGTTTGCATGGGTATAAACTAGGTCTAAACTAAGGGACTCCATTATAAACCCTTGCATTCCATGAATAGAGAGCTATGAGTTGCCATTTGAGACCTCATTCTTGAGCAATCTTGGATATAATGATTCACAAAAGTGTGTCAAAAATTTAGCACACATTTTTGGCACGTATCATGGGGCAACCCACCTTTACATGCTAGTTTTGGTTTTTTTGGAGCTAATACCCTTTTGTAGATTTGTTTGGAGATGAAAACCCTAGGTTTTCAAAGATTTGATCATATCTACCAAATGGCTTGGAGGTTCGGTCTGAAATTTTATTTTTTAGGTTGGTGACATATCAAAGAAGCTTCAGTAAAAAAATTTGAATCTTTCGATGTATTGTGATTTTTTAAAGAATTTTTTCTTTATTTTTGTGTAAATCAACATTTTTTTAGAATTTTTTACATTTTAGGAAATATCTTTACATTTTAAGGGAGTCCATTTTTTGTGTTTTAAATTTGGATACAATATTATAGCTCATTTAGTCAATTTATGAGAACTAGTCTATTTTGTTAAAATGGCTCCCTAGGGCATAAATAAAAAGATCTTTTTAAAATTATAACATTTTTTGGAAGTTGTCTATTTTTTAAGAGGGGTCTCTTTTCTACATTTAGGGTTTGGGACCCAAATTCATGTCATATAGGTCCAATCTTGTTGACTAGGTAAAAAATCAAAATTAAGAAAAAGACATTTAATGATTATCTTGCACTTATTTTTTGCATGGTTCAATGCATGATATGAGTTGTCATTTGGATTATTTTCTAGTTATTATTTCTCCTAATAATTTATTTTTTAGATCTAATCCTAGGGTTTGCATATCTTGTTTGTTTTTTTGCTTGCTTACTTGTCTTGCTTGTATAGAAAAGGTCAACAAAAATAAAAATGAGGTAAAATCTACTAAATGTGTTGCATGAATTACTATTTATTTTGTTTAACTATCTATAAAATTTAGTTTCTTTCATTAAAATGAACCTCTCATGTGTCTTACTTGAGTGATTTCTTGCCTTCATATATCACATTTTAATTTTTGCTCTAAAAGAATGAACATAGATTTAATTTTTCGCATATTTGTTACACATAGTAATTAGGCCCTATGAACACTATTTGTGGATCTTGAAAGAGTGGGCTTCAATCTCTTCTTGATGATGGAAACACTTGTAGGTAGGGAAGGTGCTAGTCAACTCTAGGTTCAAACATTGTTGAGTCTTTAGCAACTAACACTATGTTCTCTCTTGAGAGAAAGAGAAATTGTTGTTAGTAGACAAACTTTGTTGAGTTGGCATTAACAATTTAGCAGGTTAATTAATCAGTTTATTATTTTTTGGTGAGGTAAAGAGGCTTAAGTATTATGTTTTGTTCCCTTTGGGAGCATCCAAAACTTGGTACCCTTGAATTTGAACCAAGTCCCCATGTGGTCCATGTTGTGAGTCTTCCTTGTTAGAGGGGTTAATTGTAATGGAAACTCCCTTTATTGGATAAACCACATGGATATAACCTTAAATAGTATTAGCCATTCCTATTGTTGGTGTAAATAAGTATTTACTTATTACACTTACTTAAGTTTACTTAGGTTAATGTATTATTTAATTATTTTGCATTATTTAATTATTATTTTAGGTGAGACACTTAGGAGTTTGTGTACTCTCATTGAGTTACACAACTCTAATTATGCACATGGTGTCTACAACATAGGAGTATGCATCATTCACTAATTTTTCATGATGACAACACAATTATCCACACTACTCATTTAGCACATGTTGTCTACACCACTAATTTGCATGCTACACCATTGTAGGCTTATCATCACATCATCGCACTTAATCTTGTGCTCAATGGAGGATAATCCATATCTGGTGGACATGTTCCTAGTTGTATGACATATCATGATGCTAACTTCTATGCATTCTAGAAGTTCTCTTGAGGCCTTTATATATAGGCAGCCCTAGTGTACTCTCAAGTTGGCTAAGCTGATATTGAATGAATATCGTCACTCTGATCATGCTTTATCTATTTTGGTCTATCGTGTGCTTGTGTTGAGTTGTTTAGTTCTTGGGTGAATTCTAGTCTAAGCCAAATTCTTACACCTATCATGGAGAAAAAACTACTATATAAATGTCCTTGTGGAAGAAATATCCATAGTTGTGGCCTCTTGTTGGGTTATCATATCTCCTTAGAACCTCCTAATTGATTAAATTCTAAGACTGTGTCAAAACCTTAGTGTGCTAGGATTGGATTTTTCCCACTTGAGAATGCAAGAGTTACAAAGGACCATTACTACAAACCATAGTGAAACCAACCTTTTCTTTTCTATGACTATGTGTATGATTGAAAAGAATTTTGAGAACATACACAAGTAGAGTCCTTAGGGAGTACAATACTATGTCACTATTCTTGTTCATGTGCAAGGTTGTTTTGTACCTTGCTCATTGTTTGAAGATAATTGTTTGTTTGAACTCCCAAATTGCTATATTGCATCCTTGATGAATGCTAAAAATCTATTAATTCATCTAGTTGGTTAATCAAAATGAACAAAAAATGAGTTCCTGAGTTGAAAACCAACTTTTTAACTTTTACAATTTTCTATCCTATCAATTTTAGTCTTCCTCGGTCAATCTGGGTTAGACTAGGTAACTTAACCAATTGTTTGAATCCTATTTACTCTTTGTATTCTTGAATTTTGACCTCTTGAACTATTAATATTTGATTTCATGAGTGATTTTTCTTAGATTTGGTGAGCTAAAAACCATCCTTGTTGAGAAGATAAACCTTTGGATCCTTTAATAACACATTTGGAGAGTCTTAGTAACCTCTTGTCCATTCACTTCCATAAAAATTTAAATTTAATCAATATAACTTGGGTAAATCATCCTCCTTATCTATATGTGTTAGGGTATTTAGCTATTCAGTGGGTACCTCTGTGGCAGTGTTGATTTATGCCTCTTGCAAAATTTTATCTTATCACCTCTCTTTTGGACAAGTGAATTATTTTACTATCCTAGTTTGGTACAAACATTTCTTAGGGTCATCCTTTCACCTATCACTATTTCTTTCATGCTGGCTATAAGAAGATATCAAGTAGATCAAGGAAAGAAAATTCAAGTAGTCTTTAACCAATTATCCTTAGTTCAAACTTACCAAAAATATAAAGGAAAAGAACTCATATTTGATCAATCACCCAAGAACAACTCATAATTTTGGTTTGATCTAAACAATAACCTTACTGAGTTGAGTGCACCCTTATCATTTTTTCACTTAGATATGATATTAGTTGTACAATGACTCAATAATAGAGGGAAGAAATGGATAAACTCCTTGATGACATATTTGAAAAACATAGAGAAACTATTTCATTTGGCAACCCCTCCTATGAAAATTGATCACTCTCACACCTTATCTCAACTAGATATCTAGATGCACACCAAAGGGCAGAAAGAGATAAGAGGAAAGCCTATCAAGAAGAACAATCACAACATGAAGAACAAGATGATGAACCTTATGGAACTCATGTGAATGCAACATACACCAATGAATTGTTTAGACATTCAAGACCAAGTTTAGTACTCAATACAACTTCAAGATACATGAGTCAAAGTCTTTAGAAAATTGAGCGTGAAAAGAAAGCCTTTCTATATCAACAAGTTGAAAAGGAAGAACAATTTAGAATCCTAGAGTTAGAGAGAAAAACCTTGTTGAAGATATAAAAGAAAGCTTCCAAAAGGAGCAAGATAGAGTCTTAGCTCAACAACTTAATGATCAATTTAACAACATGCATATTGGTGATGGAAATATATATCCTCCATCTACCCCTCCTAAGACTCCATGAAGTGGAAGAAATTCAAGAACACCTTCATGATAACCTAGCCTTATAGGAAAGAAGCCTTCAAGACATGATCATTATAGGATGCAAACACCTCTTAGGAATTCAAGACAACCTTCACAACATACTCATCATGTTTCACAATATGGGGGTAGTAGCTCGAGTTTTGATCTCAACTCCTAAGACTTCATGAAGTTATAACAAGAATCACTCTTCCTGTAGCATGTGGAGAGATACTTAGAGAAAAACAAAGACAAGTTCCTAGAGAGTTTAATCAACAAGGGTGCTAGAGTCCCCTACAACTTTAATGTGGACATGAAGATTAAGAAGCAAGGTCCATCTCAAGAAGAAGAGATCAAAAAAATTAAGAGTATGATGGAAAAGATGTTGGCACCCAAGAGTTCATTATCACTTGATTTAATTTTTCCTAATCCTTTTGACAAAAGTGTTAACATGAAAGACTTCCCTAGAAAGGTTGAGATCCCTTAATATGACAAGTATGATGGGAATGGAGATCCACATGATCATGTGTGTCAATTATATATCAATAGTTTTGAGTTCCATCAAGATGATTCATACCTCATGAGATTATTCCCAAGGAGTCTTAAAGGTCAAGTGATGGAATGGTTCACCAACATAACTCCCCCCATTAAGACTTTCAAAGAGCCCATCCATAGATTTTTCCAACACTTTGCATATAACCTTTCAAGATCTATAACCATGTTGGACCTATGCAACTTAAAGTATTGTTACGAGGAATACTTTGCCACTTGCTTGCAAAGTTGGAGATGACAATGCTCTCACTACTTTAGGACCATCTTTGAAAATGAGAAGATTGACATCCTTGTTAGCAAATTGGTTCCCAAAATGTGGTATGAAGTTAGGAAGATGGTTTTTGATTTCTTTGACACCATGGTTGAAATCACATTTAGAATTGAGGATATTTTGAATGAACAAGGAATTTTGACCAAACATGGAAACAACAACAACAATAGTGGTCAAAATAAAAAAAACCCTAGCAAGGATAAAGGAAAGAACTGACATTGGAATCGAAACAAATAAGTGGTCAATGATGGAGTTGTGGACTATTCCAAACCCAACAATCAAGCTATTCTCCACTTCTCTAGTGCTATTCAAGCCATGAAACTTAGTGCATCTAATCAACAAGAGAACAAGACAAGATATGAAGATATCCCTAAGAAAGAGATGTAAATTTTTAAAACTTGGTGATTCATGTGAGGATGTATTGAAAACATTCATTGCTAATAACCTTATGAATCTTCAAGATCCTACAAAGCATTATATACTTGATGTTAAGCCACATTGGTGGTATGAGAAATCCTTTTGAAATTTTCACAATGGCATTGGATGTGATATTGAAAATTGTTGGAAACTCAAACATATCATCCATGATCTCATTGAGAATGACAAACTTAAGGTAGATGGATTGGACACCATTTTCAATCATAAGGCATTCAAAGAACCTTTTCCAAAGTATTTGAAAGAGAAGGAGGAAACCTCTAAATCTAAGAATGGAAAGGCTAAGGTCAATTACACTTACATAAGTATAGAGAATACTATCAACATGCTTGAAGTCATAGAAGAAAACATCAACATGACAAGGGGTACAGAGCCCTATGGTTATGATTTAGACATAGAATCTTCTCCTTTATTTGATGAAGAACTTGTTATGATGCTAAGGGGTCCTAATTTTAGAATTTCATCTCAAACTCTCAATTTTCTCACATGAATTCAAGCTCCCATTGTTATTAGACCAAATCCAACAATCAATCCTAAGTTGAGATATAATGTTGTTGATTATTTGAAAATAAACCCAACTTAGATTTTGATCTTAGATCTCTTAGAGTTTTCCCCAAGACACAAGAAAGTCTTGGAGGATTCTTTTCACACAAAAAACATCCCCAAGAACTTAGATGTTGATCAATTCCAAAACATGGTTAACCATATTGCTAGCCCTCACTACCATAACTTTTTAGAGGATGATGATAAAGCTTTGAGCCACCAATGCAATCTAACTCTTCATATTGAGGTCATGATCCATAAAACCTGTGTTAGGCACATGTTGATAAATGGGGATTTTGGGTTTAATATTTATTCCTTGAGTCTCTTTAAGGAGTTGGGTTACTTTGAAAAATCATAGATACTAGAAAAAAGATCGCTATCAAAGCCTATGATGAGGCAAAAAGAAGTTCCAAAGGGTTGGTCATCCTTCCAGTTAGGATTAGCCTTGTTGAAAAAGATATTTTATTCCAAGTGGTTGACATTGGTCCCCTTGTGTAAACTATCTTACTTGGTAGATCATGGATTCATGATATGCAGGTAGTGTCATCTACCCATCAATAGTGTGTGTTAAGCTCCCTTGTAATGGAATAAAGATTTGTATACTTGGGGCTAACACTTTATCTATTAACTCAATTTTAGTGAGTGCTCATGTTCCCCTAAATGAGGGGTATCAAGTTCAAGACAAGTAAACCTTAGCTAAATGTAAAGACAAGTTCAAGACAATAGAACTTGGCATGGGGGGTATCAACTCAACCCCCTCACAACACTACTAGTTTCACCTAGGTCTTATGGAAAGCCTTCATAAGAAATAAGACCTTCTTATTTAGCTATGAATTTATTTTCCATGTTTGTAGAGTCCTCAGTTCCTAGTAAAGATGAGAAAGAAGGGACAACTATTAGAGACTGGATTTTTAGAAAAGATAGATATATGCACAATGAGAACTTTTATCCCTCTCCTAAGGATTATGGAAGAGGGTATAATTTTTAAAAATAGATGGTCTATCCTATATATGGCCCTCTTATTCACATATTGGATGCTAGAGTTGAACCCCTTGATCATGCTCTTTTTGGACACAAGTCTAAGAAGATAGTCAGCTTAGGATTTGTGAATTACAACAAGAACACTACTCCTATTCTTGATGATTCAGATAGTGAAGATGAAACAAAATACATACTTAATTTGAAAAATCAGAAAGATATGTGTGAAGATTGGGTCCCTCCCACTAATCTCCTTTGGGGAAATCTAGATAGTCCAATCACTCATGAGATAGCTACAACCTTATAACAAGATGAATTAGATGTAGAAGATTCTATCAGAGAATGCCAATGAAAGAATCTTGTTCATTTGATGGAAGGAGAAGGTTTTACCCTTGATGAAATTATAACTTCCACATCAAGACATCCCAAACCTTCATGGTGTAAAGATCCTAGTTAATGTTTAGAAACAAGTTCATATGAGTATGAGTAGGACTCCTTCTCAAAGCCTTCCATAATTGACAAGGATTTTGATGTCATCCATAGTTATAGTTATCAACTTGAGGTAGCTGACGAGTCACATATAGGATTAGAATATTTTAACCCACATGTTGCCTTAGTGGATGATTCTTCACTTGTTAGGAAAAATCCCAATTTGGGTAACCTAGAGGGATACTTAACAGACTTTGAATCTTTGATCACTAGAGATGATATCATTCACATTTGTACAACCTTGAACTAGTCATTGACTTACCTCTTGTTTATCCTAACCTCATTGATTTGTACCAATGCTATCAAGAAACTGAGTTCTTATTGTTTCAAAAATGATTATGAGATAGTTTGTTACTTGAATGCCATTGAACCTATAGTCTCTTCCACCAATGTACTAGATACTAACATGATAGAGTTAGACATCAAGTACCTTAATCAGAAAATACAAAGAAAATAAAATCAAGGGAATAGGAGTTTTGATGGTGAAAACCACTATGTGGTAGTGTCAAAACCAAAAAAAGTAAAAAGAAATGATGTATCCAAGGGTGTGCCTAAGGATGAGGTACTTTATTGCCTCCCTAGCTTCTTTTGAGATAGATCTTTAGTGCTTATTAAACCAACACAAGTAGTCAAATAGGGTGCATATGAGGCTCCACAAATACTTACACTTGGCCCAATCCTTTCCACCACAAGAAAAATAAGCTTACACTAAGTTCTTATAGAAAAACAAGATCAACTTAGCATGGAATTATTTAGATATGCCAAGGTTGGACAATAATCTTATCATGCATCATTTGTCCATAGATTTGGGTATCGAAACAATCAAATAGAAATTGAGAAAGATGCATCCTCACATAGCTCTCCTAGTCAAAGAAGAATTAGAAAAACTATTGAGTGCTAGATTTATACGAGCTATAACTTATGTGGAATGGATCTCAAACATAGTACCTATATCTAAACATGAAAAATCTATCTGTGTTTGTAAAAATTTCTAAGATCTTAAGAAAGGTTGCCCAAAAGATGATTTTCCACTTCCAGACATAGAAATTATAATGGATATGACTATGGGTTATGAGTTTTATTCCTTGATGGATGGTTTTTTGGGATACAATCAGATTAAGATAGCTCTTGAAGATCATGAAAAGAATGCATTCACTTATGCATGTGGTACCTATTGTTGGAATGCTATGCCTTTTGGATTAAAAACATAGGAGCCACCTATCAATGGCTACAACAACCATTTTTCATAACATGATGCATAAAAACATGGAAGATTATTGGATGACACCTTGGATAAGTCTAAGAAAAGAGAAACATACTTAGATGATTTAGAAGTCAGTCTAGATCACATGGAACAATTTTAGTCAAGGTTAAATCCTTAAAAAGTGTGCATTTGGTGTCACCTCAAGAAAACTACTGGGATTCATCATTTCAGAAAGAGGAATAGAGGTAGAACCTAAAAAATTCCAAGAAATCATAGACATGCCACCTCCTAGAAACATTAGTCAAATGAGGAGTCTTCAAGGACATCTTCAATCCATAAGAAGATTCATTTTATAGTTGGTAGATAGAGCTCAACTTTTCAACAAGAACTTACACAAAGGAGTCAAATGTGTTTGGAATAAGGATTTCCAAAATAGCACAATCAAATCAAGAAATACTTAGAAAATCATCCTATTTTAATGCCTCCTATCCTAGGGAAATCACTTATTCTACACATTTCAGTAACATAATCTTCCTTGGGGGCATTACTAGCTTAACTTGATGAACATGGGAAAGAAAGAGCAATCTACTACATTAGTCACACTCATGTTTCATATGATGTTAACTACACCAAAATTGAGAAATATTTCCTTGTAGCTGTGTTTGCTTCCCAAAAGTTGCAACATTACATTCTTGCACACACTATACACCTCATAGAAAAAATAGATCCACTCAAGTATTTACTAGGCAAGGCTTCCCTCTCTAGTAGACTTGCTAAATGGATGATGATCCTTTAAGAGTTTCACTTAAAGTACATTGAGCATAAATAAATCAACGGACAAGACATACAAGATCAATTGGCTAATTTCCAAATATAAGATAATGCACCTATTCAAGTTGACTTTCTAGATAAATGCCTCATTTATATGACTAAAAGAACATGGGAGATGTTCTTTGATGGATCTTTTATGCAAAATGGTTAAAGAGCTAGTGTGTTGTTTTTTTCTCCTCATGAGTACACAATTCCTAAGTCTAACAAGTTATTGTTCCCATGTACAAACAATATTGCTGAGTATGAAACTTTAACAAATGGACTTAAGATGGCCATAGAATGGAGAATCAAAGAGTTACACATCTATGGGGATTCATAGATGATAATCAACCAAGTCAATAATGAGTATCAAACAAAAAAAAAATGAGAAAATGGTACCTTACAAGAAAATGGTTGATTCCTTGAAAGGATACTTCATATTTGTCGCATTTAAGTAAATCCCTAGAGTAGAAAACAAAGTAGTTGATGCTATGGATATACTTGCTTCACTTCTTTAGCTAGATAAACATGAATCTAGATTTGAATTCCTAGTAGAAGATCTACATCACCCTATCTATCACTCCCAAGAAATCCAAGTCATATGTACCTTTGGTTGTTGTGAGCCATCCCATTATGGTGCCATTTACTCATACCTTTGTGATGACATTATACGTAAAATCTTTAATTGATCTGAATTTAGAAACCTTACCCAAAATGCCTCTCACTATTCCCTTATTTTTGGTGATTTTTATAGGAGGGGTCTATATGGAACACTTCTTAGATTCTTAGAAAAGGAAGAATTTGACCAAAATTTGGTTGAAATCCACAAGGGCATCTATGGGGGACATTCTAATGGTCTTGCCATGGCCTAAAGGTTTCTTAGGGTAGGGTACTATTGCCCTACAATGTAGTACCTTTTATTAAAATATGGTAACCTAATACATGTTCTAGGCAAGGAGCTCATTTCTTCTATATCTCATTAGCCATTTTAGTGCTAGGTCTTTGATCTTGTTGAGATGATTCATCCCAACTCATCAGGTAGACACTAGTTTATTATCACTGCTGTTGATTACTTCACTAAATGGGTAGAAGTTGTCCCACTTTTTGTTGCCTCAAGAAATATAGTCTCTCTATTCATTCTAAACCATATCATCTATTGATATGCATTTTCTTCTAAGATTATCACTAACAATAGATGCTAGTTCAAAAATAAAGACCTTAAACAACTCTATAAGAAAGTCAAGATTAAACAAAATTGGTCCTCCATTTACTTCCCACAAGGAAATGGTCAAGAAGTGGCATCAAACAAAGCCATTCTTAAAATCCTACATAGAATAGTTTGTAAGAGTGGTAGATATTGGCACTTATAAATAAATCTAATATTGTTGGCCTATAGAATAAGTATTTATAATCCTACTAGGGCAACTCCTTTTTCCCTTACATATGGTGTTGAAGCAACATTACCTTTAGATGTTGAGATTCCTTCACTTAGAGTTTTTCTCAAAGGTCTAGTTACAAATGAAGACTATCATACCATGAGACTTCAAGAGTAAGAACTTCTAGATGAGAAACATCAAACATTTTGACAATATTAGGGTCTATCAAAAGTGCATGTCCAAAGCCTTCAACAAAATGGTTCACCCTAGATAATTGCAAGTGGGAGATCTTGTACTATGTGAAAATCTTAAGAATCAACAACATAGAGATCAAAAGGGAAAATTTGAACCTAATTGGCTTGGACCTTACATCATTAGAACAACTTTTGGGTCACGTTCTTATTTAATACCTATAGCAAAAGGATAGAAGCTCCCTGATCCTATCAATGTCTTGCACCTGGAGCACTTAGGAGATTTGGGGCATTATCCTTGAAAATTTTTACATAGCCATTCTTATGGTCATCCTAACATTTATGCCTTGATGCGAGTGTGTTTTTGCTACATTAAATTAGGTAAGCAAAAATCAAAGTCATCTTGATCTTTATGTCTTTGATTCTTATGCTAGAATCTTTCCACATTCCAATCCAATATAAATCACATTCATATATTGATAGTTGTGGTTGTGACTAGTGATGATTATGTGATGTTTAGATGTACGTTAATAATGGCCCAATGATGAAAATAAGTTCCTTAACATTCTCTAATGAATGATGAACACAAAATCCTATGTTATAGTTTCTCTATCGTAAGTACACCTTTGCATTTTCATATAGCTTGCATTGTTATACTTCATGTCAATTTTCATTTTTAGGTTGCATTATGATTTTGAGAGGGTTTTTTCCCTTCATCTTTCTTGTGGACTTTTAATCAACTGGGGTCATGTTTTGATCTTCATCTCCTTATCCTCTTGTGTGATCTCAATTTAAATTTTCTATCTTAAATAGTTGACTGATTTTGGGGCATTCACTTTCTTAAGGAAATTCTCCTTCTTCTATCCATTTCTATCGACCTCTTCCAAACTTCTATATTCCATTCTCTTTTAGCCCACTTCTTTTCTTCTAATTCAACCCCAGGGCATAATATTTCATGCTTATTGATCTACCTTGGTTCTATAATCCTTATATCTTCAATCTTACATCAAGAACCTTATCTTTAGTTTGATTTTATCAAACTTATCAATTTTTTGTTTCTCCTCTATCTCATTTCTATTTTGATCATGAGGGGTTAGTACCTATCAAACTTCAATCCTTGATTTAGATTTATCAATCCTATCAATTTCTCCACTTGAGGTGACCTTGCTTGAGATTCTTATCTTGTACATGTCAATTACCTATTTACAAGGGTGCTAACCTTTTCTTTTTCAAGAAACTTATCTTTGTCCTGATGTGTTCTCATCCATCAATCACACAATCCCAAATTGATCTCACACTTCAACTGCTTTCTTTGACTACAAGTTTTCCTATAAAGATCACACATTAATCAAAGAGGGGCAAATGAATCCACCCTAAAACGGTCGCCTAGACTATGGCCCCTCATTCTTCAATTTATTAAATGATGGAATAAATTTATCAATTTCTTGAATCAATGTCTTACAATATTTTCAATTGAAATTAATTTTCTTGACAAATCGTAATTAATTCAATTATTTCAATATTTTCTAAGGTTTGATCATTCCATCAATAGTCTTATTTAATTAAAAGAAAGCATCCCTTTTAAATAAGTAAAATAATCTTATTTAATTATGATCTCTTTTTAAATTAAATCATTTTATCTTATTTATTTAAATAATTTTATCTTATTTAATAAAATTATCTCTTTTAATTAAATAATTTTATCTTATTTAATTAAAATCTCTCTTTTAATTAAATAAATAAATCCCCACTTAAAGCTCTCTTTTTGATGAAAAAAGGATATAAATTAAATAAATTAAATAAAAATAAATAAAGATTCCTTATTTGCACATATTTCTAAGTGGTGGGCTTTTTCCTCTCACTTGCCTTTTTGTGGATTAATCCCACATTTTTTAAGTATGCATTCCTCTCCACACTTTCCTTTATAAGGAGCCCTCTCCTTCTCATTTTCATAGATTGAGATTTTATTGTTATGTTGCAGGTTTGGAGAGCTATTTTGGAGGAGAGCTTGAACACTTGAGCTTGGACATTGCAACTTCTCTTTTCTTGTCTTCTTCTCTCATGCATCCATGGCAATCCATTTAGATTACTCTTGAATTTTCTTGTTAGATTAGATTTATATTTCCTTTCATAGAATAATCTTGCATTTGCATTTCCTTTCATAGATTAGTTTTATTTCATGTATTGTTATCATATAGCATAGCTTCCAATTTCATTTTCATGTATATTTGATGATCATGCAAACTAACTCTATTGCTTTTCCGATTTGAATCTCTCATTCAATGGTGTGCTTGCATGGGAACAAACTAGATCTAAACTAAGGGCCTCTATTATATACCCTTGAACTCCATGAAAAGAGAGCTATGAGTCACCATTTGAGACCTCATTCTTGAGAAATGTTATATATAATGATTCATAGAAGTGTGTCAAAATTTTAGTACACACACACACACACACATATATATGTAAACATACATAGATACATAGACATATTTATGTATCTATGTATGTCTCTATGTAAATATATATAGAGAGAGATATTGTGGATTGTAGATTATAGATTATTAAAAAAAAAGAGAAAACATGACATTAATCATTCCTCATTTTTTTTGATTGATTATGGAGAGTTGCACAAAAAAGAAGGTGGATAGCTCCAAACAAGGGTGAAGAGCTTTGAATGTTGGTAGATATCAATGAAGATCTAGGATTTTGTTGCCATTCCCTTATGATCACTACATTTCATTACCGTGCCCTTATGATCTTAACATCTTGCTTTTATACCATTCTGATCTTGATGCCCTTGCTTTGCAATTTTCTTCAAGGGGAGAACAGTTACCTATGTAAATGCTCATTTTTTCCCCTTCTAAAGATGTATCTCTTTGTATTTCTCTCAGTGGTTGAATAGCTCAAAGCTTCTCTTTATGTATATGTATGTGTCTACATACATACACACATATATCTATGTCTATTTGTGTATGTATATATAGAGAAGCTTCTCTTTATGTATATGCATGTGTATATATACATATATACACAAATGTGTGTGTGTCTATGTATGTATCGATATATATACATACATACATACAAAGAGATATTTTTAAAGGTGGTTATTACATCTTAGCACAAGAACAAAATTGATCTAGCTGCATGCATATTCTAGACTCCAAATGATAAAACAATAAAACTCACTCAATCCATGCTAAGTGACTTACCTCCAAATCCTAGACACAAATAATGTAGACTAGAATAAATTGGTAGAGTTTGCTAGAAATTTTACAAAATCATAGTATAGTAGATATTTTTAGAAAGAAACAAGCCATAAACAAGTTAAATGGGTCTAGTTGTTGATTAGCTATTTTTATTACAAATTCCTGTAGAACTATCATCAAATTAGGTACAATAAAATAAACAATCAATTGTTCCCAGTAAGCATGATCAAATATAGTTTTCCAAGGTGATAAAATTGTTGAAAGAGGGAGACTATTGAAAATAGATTGATAAAGTATGATAAATGTGTATCAATCATTATTTTGTCATTGATGTCAAATCTACTTTTTTCCAGTAAGACAACTACTTATATGATTTAAGTACTATCACTTGTTTGATTGATGAAAAGGATTTGATCAAAAAGATGTAACAAAAGCACCTAGAGGAAAGGTTGAAATATAATATACAAAGGTGTACAAGAATAAGCTAAGATATTGATATCACAGTACATCGACAATCTACTTAACGTTGCAAAGTTTGGCTACATTAAGTAAGTTTAGAAGAAAAAGTTAAACAAAGTCAGTGCAAGCTGAGTAGAATATCAGTTGGAGCCAAGTAAAACTTCATTTTAGTAGGTGTCGAGCAAAACAGTGGACGCTGAGTAAAGTTTAGTTGATGTTGTGCACTAATAAGATTTTGTTTGTTCCAAGTGATTTTTTAGTGGATGTTGAGCAATGTAGCATGTGTTCAGCATTAGAAGCAAGTTAATGCCAAGTGCTAGGATTATTAGAAAGATCATGAATTTGATGGATTTGAGCTAGCAAGTATGTTTTCTTGGATTTTGTGAACAAGGTGGAAGATAAGATTGATGAGCTAGTGGCAAAGAATTAATGCTAAACCATTTTTTAGGTGAATTCAAAGAGGATTAAAGGAGAAGTTTCTAGAAGTGATATGGAATTAGTGGTAGATTCATTGCATCCTACCTAATCTATCCTAATCCTAAATTGGACAATGGAGAATGAACAAAAAAAAATTCTTAATTCTCTATTTATAGGGATTGTTGGTCAGAAGAAAGAGTTGTCATGTGTGGGAACCTAAAGAAGACAAGGAGTCAAGGGATATTGCTTCATCAAGTGATCTAAGTGAAGAAGTTTGCATTGGCATGTGAAGAAAGAAGGCTTAATGGTAGGAATGCTTGAAGGGTAAACATGGTAGAAATAATAGCCCACCAAGATAACCGAGAAGGGTGGGGGGGTGAATAAGTTATCCAATAGTTATAATATTTATCTTCTTTAAACAAACTTAACCATTCAACCAAAGTTAAAAAAAACCATATAGAGATGCACATAGACAATTACACTAGAATTGTTAACTAGGGAAACCCTTGATCAGGGGGAAAACCATGGTGGGAATGATGCCCATAGAATGATGTATTGCTATAAATATTCTTTGTTAGAGGATATACCCTTTTAGGAGTCTATTACAACATTTAGTACAATTAGTCCCTGTTAGGAGACTTTGAATCCCTATAAGGAGATTCTAATCCTATTAGGAGTTGTACCAATCCTATTAGGAGTTGCCCCAACCTTATTAGGAGTTGTGGTATAATGTATGCAAGAAGAGCCCACTGCCCAAACATGCAATTTCAACTACAAGAAGAGTTCACTGCTCAAACAAGTAATTTATTGGTATCTTCTTCTTTCCTCTATCCTTTCCTCTATCCTATAAACTAGATCAATCAATGTCAAACCTTGTAGACTAGATCATGAACCTTGAATCCAAATATCAAACCATGGACCACTCAACAAATCCTTGGCAATGAAGTTTCCTTCACTTCTACATTGCTCTGCTCAACTTCGCATTTCACACTCCCTATTGTTCTTTGAACATTCACAATTTTCATTCATCCATATCAACACACCATGATAGAGAAAAATGTCCTTCCTTTATATCCAGTCCATAAAATAATTTCCTGAGTCAGCTGTTAGTCTTTTTCAATTAATTAATATAGGACCTCATTAAGAACACATTACACTTAGCGATAACCTTAATCTTCCACCTTAAAACTTGAATAACTTTCCATACATGCAATATTATGATGAGTGAGCTTAGCCATGTCATCCTCAATATGTCTTCTTCATATCCTCAACCTCAATCCTCAAGATATCAACTCTACTAAGAGATATAACAAGTTTATTAGAACATGCCTATGCAAAATCTATCTTAGAATAGACATCACCAAAACTTACATAACTTCTTCTAGAATTATCTTTTCTACTTTTTATGTTAACTACATATACTAAATACTCAGAAGTATCTCTCTTAACCTTAGGTGGTTATCATTCTCAACTAGCTGCCCGTACCAACTTAGTCTTTTTGTTCTTCTTCTATTAGATTCTATCGAAAACATCCAACATTCTATGTTGACATCAATGAGAAACTTAGTCGCAAATGTAAGATATCATCAAACCAATCTCTCCAATCTTCCAACAATCTCTCCCTTTGGCATTGATGGCAACATAGATGAAAAACATCTAGTTCCAAAAATACCAACAAAAGACAAATAATCTTCAAATCCTCTTCATCAATCATACTCCTCCATTGATATATCTCAATGTGCTCTATACCAAATTATTACTACAATTACTATGCTTATGCTAAATGTCTTCTTTGACATACTACCAAACTTCTTCTTTAGTATAATACTTTCCTATAATACTTTCATGCCAATCTCTCCCCCATTGACATTAATGTCAAAGTTTTCTACAACCAATCATCTCTGCAACAATTGACACTTACTCAACTTGAGTGTCAAAAGACACTATTCAAAACATCATCAACAAGAATCCTACATGACTCTATCCATCATAGATACTCCCCCATATAGAAAGCATCAACATCCAGTCCAAACAAATAATGTTTCTCTGTCACCCTAGGCTAATGCACTCTTGCATCTTCTACTCTGATGTAGGAAGGGGCATAACCCCAAGCATACCTCGCAAATACTCAAAAGTCTCTTTGGGAAGAGGCTTAGTAAATATATCTAAAATCCACTCTTTAGTGCTCATATGCTCCAATCTAATTTATTTTTCTACAACTTTTTCTCTCAACATATGATACTTAATAGAAATGTGCTTATTCCTCGAATGCAACACTAGATTCTTATACATATTTACCAAGCTTGTGTTCTCACAATGTATAATAATAGGTTCACTAATTTCTATCCTTATATCTTTTAGCATCTACTTCATCCAAATTACTTGATTACAATTATTGTCTACTACAACATACTCCACTTCTATTGTATTTTGAGATGTACACTCTTGTTTCTTGCTTAACCAAGAAACCAATCTTCCTCTAAGAAAGAATGCTCCTCCATTGGTGCTCTTTTTGTCATCCATTTTTCCTACCCAATCTGCATTAGTATAAGCACTTAGAGTACAATCATTAGATTTTATCATACCATAATGAAAATTCTATAATTCCTTTCAGATATCTAAATATCCTTTTCACTACTAAATAATGTGCTTCTTTGGGATCAACCTAGAATCTTTCAACAATTATAACTACATTTTCTATGTCTAGCCTTGTGTGATTTAGATATTGCAATCCTCTGATCATAGATCTATACTTCTTCTACTCAATAATAGATGTCTCATCCTTAGTATATAATTTGTGTCTAGTTACTATAGGTGTTCCAATAGGTTTACATGCTTCCAAACCAAACCTTTTCAGTAAATCCTTCAAATACTTAGTCTAAAAAATAAAGATTCCTTCTTTATTCTATACTATCTACAATCCTATAAAATATTTCATCTCTCCTATCATACTCATTTTAAATTCTTTCTTCATTTCTTCTGTAAACTTCTTACTTTCTTCATTATTACCTCCATATATAATATCATCAACAAATATTACCAAAATCATCAAACCATCATCAGTTCCTTTCCAATGCAGATTACTATCTTCCATACCTTTGCTATATCTAAGCTTTGTCAAATGCTAGTCCAACCTTGCATACTAGGTTCTAGGTTTTTGTTATAATCCATATAATGCTTTCCTTAGTTTGCATACTATGTCTTTTTCATCTACCAAAGAACATCATTCAGGCTACTCAATGTATACCTCTTCTTTAAGTTCTCCATTTAGAAATGCTAACTTGACATCCATCTAATAAATTTTGAATTTCTTTTGTATTGCATAGGCTAAGAATAATCTTACAACTTCTATTCTAGCCACTGGAGCATAAGTCTCCTCATAATCTATCCCTTCTTGCTGTGAGTAACTTTTACATACCAATCTTGCTTTGTTTCTTGCAACTTCTCCTTGCTCATTCATTTTGTTCCTAAATACCAATTTAGTTCCTATCACATTCTTATCTACTAGTCTAGGGACTAATTCCCATGTCTCATTCTTTACTATCTAATCTAATTCCTCTTTCATAGCTTGTTTCTAATAATCATCTTTAGATGCTTCATTTTCATTCTTAAACTCAACTTGAGATATGAAGCATAGTTCTTCATTCACTCTGCTTCTTATCATCACACCTTTGTCTTTTCTACCAATGATCTATTTAGATGGGTGATTCTTTATCTTGTTCTTTCCTGAAGTAGGAGTTGTTATCTCAATCCTTGGCTCTACTAAATGTTTTGAGCTTTGTTCTTGCCTTTTCTCTCCTTCATTTTGCAAATCATTGTTAATTTTAAGAAATACCTCATCATTCCTTGGATTAGTAATAACATCATCATAATCATTTGAATTGTAATAAACTATTATCTCTTGTACTTTGAATTTCTCATCAATTCTCACATTAACACTTTCCATAATAGTCTTAGTTCTTTGATTATAACATCTATAAGCCTTCATTTTCAATGAATAACCAAGAAACATAACTTCATCACTTGTCACATCAAACTAACCAATGTCATCATCTCTCTTTATGTAACACTTACTTCAAAATTTTCTGAAATACTTAACTATAGGTAAGTGACCAAACCATAGTTCATAAAGTGTCATGTTTGTGTCCTTCTAGATTTGAACTATATTCATAGTGTAGACTACTGTATTCATAGCTTCTTTCCAAAATTTCTTGAATGCATTATTCTCTACTAACATAGCTCTAGTTACTTCTATAACAAACTCGTTCCTTCTCTTTGCAACACCATTTTGTTCAGGGGTTCTTGGAGCTAATAGTTGTCTCTTGATTCCATTTTCCTTACAAAATATGGTAAAATCACTTGAAGTAAATTATACTCCTCTATTTGATCTTAAACATTTAATCTTTACACTAGATTCATTCTCAACTCTATTCTTGAATATCTTAAATGTGTCAAATGCCTCAGATTTCTCTTTAACAACCCACATCATTCTAGAAAAATCATCAACTAAAATCATAAAATACCTTTCACCATAGAATCCTCTTGTATTTGTAGGACTACTTAGATTTATGTGTATGATCTCTGACTTTATTGTAGTGGTAGAGTTTTTCCTGGGAAAAGAAGTTCTATTGTGCTTTGCCAAAACATACTCCTTGTAAATTATGTTAATAGGCTTTACAATCTTTGGAAAATCTCTAACAAAAAACATTTTACTAGTCCCTACAATGCAATCAAAGTTTATATATTAGAATCTCTTATGCCATAACCAACTGTCATCTACCTTTGCAGCCAAACATGTCATTTTAGTAGGATTCAACTGAAATGCATTACCTATAGATCTAGTTCCTATTCCAATTAGCATTCCATCTTTATCTCAGATCATGCATGTCTTTTCTATGAACTTCAATTGATAACCTTTGTCTACTAGTTTTCCAACACTCAAATGATTGTGCTTTAAACCATAAAAAAAGTACACATCATTAGTACTAGTTTTACCATCAAGAGTTATAGATCAAATACCTCTGACTTGGCATGCTGCATTGTTTCCCACTCTGACAATTCCTCTATCCTGACTTTTGAAGTCAACAAAAATGTTCACATCAGTAGTCATATGATGTGAACAACTATTGTCAATTATCCAATTAGATTTCTTCTCAACCTATGATACCAAATCTACCTTCTTTGGAATTTCTGCTTTGATTGACACAAATCCAATTTCATCATCATAATCATTATCTTCATTTGCATACAAACAATCTCTATCTTTTTCTAGAATTATGATTTCCCTTATACTTTTTCTCCCTTTTAGGACACCTAGATGTATAATGACCATATTCATCACAAGTCTAACAATTAAAGATTTTCTTACCTCCTTTCTCTCTTTTTACCATATAACCTCATCATCTTCTTTGTTTTCTCCTTGAGCTTTAATACTTGCAGTAATTTTTGATATCTTGCCTATATATGTTCTTATAGATTCATCTTCCATCATCTAAGCATCCTAAAACAAACAAATCCAAATTTATAGCCTCAACTTCTTAGAATGTGCATCACCTTCAAAACTATTTTCTAAAGCTTTCCAAATCAAATGTGAAGTAGGAAGTGATTTTACCTGATTGTACTTAATTTTAGGAAGTGCAATCAATAGTGCTTCCACAACTCTTATGTCACAAATAAAAATATCTCTTTCTACTTTGGAGCCACTTTCCAACTCATTTTCTTCAATGATTTTCTTCGTTAGTTTTGTTAAGATCCAATATCTCGGACACATGCACAAAAAATGTGTCTTCATATTTTCCTTCTAGCTATCATCAAACTTTAGACTATCTTTCTTGAAAATGTTCTCGATGGCTCTCCTAAAGCTGTTAAACTTTTTCTTCAAGGACCTAATGCTCTAATACCAATTGCTAGAAATAGTAGTCCATCAAGATAAATGAGAGTTGGGGGGGGGGGGGGGGGGGGGGGGCATGAGTCATTTATCCAAAAATTATAACAGTTATGTTCTTTAAAAAAACTTAACCATTCAACCAAAGTAAACAACAACTATACAAAGATGCACATAGAAAATTACACCAGATATGTTGACTAGGGAAACCCTTGATCAGAGGGAAAACCCTAGTGGGAATGATGCCCACAAGATGCTATACTAATATAAATATTCCTCATTAGAGGATGGACCCTATTAGGAGTCTATTACAACATTTAGTACAATGAGTCCCTATTAAGAGACTTTGAATCCCTATTAGGAGTTATGGTATAATGTATGCAAGAAGGGCCCACTGCCCAAACATGCAATTTCAACTACAAGAAGATCTCATTGCTCAAACAAGTAATTTACTAGTATCTTCTTCTTTCCTTTGTCCTATCAACTAGACCAATCACTATTAGACCTTGTAGACCTAGTGATGAAACTTAGATCCAAATACCAAACCTTGGATCACTTAGCAAAACCTCTGCAATGAATTTTCCTTTACTTCAACATTGCTTTGGTCAACTTTGCATTTTGCACTCTCTACTTCTTTCTGAACATTCACAATTTTCACTCATTCATATCAACACACCATAATATACAAAAATTTCCTTGCTTTATACCAAGTCCATAAAATAATTCCTTGAGTCAATTGTTAGTCCTTCTCAATTAATTATTATAGGACCTCATTAAGAACATGTTACACTTAGCAATAACCTTAATCTTCTGCCTTGAAACTTGAATAACTTTCCATACATGCAATATTATGATGAGAAAGCTTAGCCATGTCATCCTTGATATGTCTTCTTCATGTCCTCAACCTCAATCCTTGAGATATAAACTATGCTAAGAGATATAATAAGTTTACTAGAACATGCCTCTGTAAACTCTATCTTAGAATAGACATCACCAAAAATTACATAACTTCTTCTAGACTTATCCTTTCTACTTCTGACCTTAATGTATATACTAGATACTTAGAAGTATCTCTCATAACCTTGGGTGGTTATCATTCTCAACTAGCCATTCGTACCAACTTAATCTTTCTATTGTTCTTCTGTCAGATATAATAGAAGACATCAAACATGTTATGTTGGCATCAATGACAAACTCAGTCATGAATGTAACATATCATCAAACCAATCTCTCCAATTTTCTAACAAAACAAGCTATCAAAACTAAAATGTGTGAAAGAAAAGTATAATTGAGGACTAAAATAGTGATCCATAATCTACAAATGGAGTTTTAAGTTGTTATTAGATCAAGCTTTATTGTTACTCTCTAATAATTGTATCAATCTAGGGTAGATATTTATGATTAAGATTGACCTAATAGTCATTTGTAAAATCCTTTAACTATATAAAATTCCAAGAGAATGGTTTAAAGTCCTCTAACATGGCTCAATCCTAACAAGGTGATTAAAATCCTTTAACAAGGTCACAATTAATAGTGCACATTGTAACACTTAATAGGATTGGCCTTTCATAGGGCATCACTTCAAAAGAGTGAAAAAGAGTAACATGTTATTGGTGGTTTTTTCAAAATTGGGTTTCAATGTAATCATTGTGTCAAGTTTGTTGTTGAATCTGTTATGTTTCATGTTTACATTTTTGTAAATTGATTTGATAGTAACCTTCAAGTTTTAAGTGATTGCATAATCTTATGAATGAATTGTTGGAATGCTTCTAAGAGGGGGGGTGGGGTGGGGTAAATCAGAAGTACTAGCTTTTGACTTATTTTTCTAATCCTTTATAACATATTATTGAAATGAACATGCATGCATATCAACATTAAGAAATCATGAGAAACACATATGCATCACCACATAACACTTGAGATTCTGGTAACCTAGAAACCCTCCAGGAATAAGAAGGTAAAATTGGGGTGGGGATGATACCCACAAAATCATTGCAGTAATAATGTTTGACCACTTTTGATGGTCTTCCCTATTAAAGGCCATACACTATATCAATAGTGAATTGGTTAAAGGATTTACAAAAACTTTACATGAAGTGTTACCCTATTAAAGGATCTACAAAATATCTGTTAAACTAACCTATCACCATAGGGTTTCCTTTCTAATACAATAGCTAGAGAGTATTAGGTATAATAAACCTAATAGCTTACAATCCTTGATTGCTAAATTCAGGCACTTGATCTGCTTTCTCTGATCTTAATTCTATGAAATCTGATGTCTGTTTATATTCCTTGCTTAGTTCTAATCAACTGAATATTTAACTGCTGCTCTCTTCCTCTAAGTCTTTTACTCTTCACTTTGAACTCCACTAGAGTTTTCCATTCACTCCTTCATCCATTTCCATGATTCAATGAGATTTCATCTTCCTTATAAAGACATTCATAGACATGGATCTATGATCCATATTGAATCTCTATTTCCTACTCATTCCTTGCACATTTATTATTGGTTGCATGCCTTCTCCATTTTTCTTATTGGCTACATGTAGATTGCATAGGAAATAAAAAATATTTGATCTTATCACTAAAATCCTTTGAGATTCATCATATGTCAGCCATGAAAATGGTTTACATATTAATTAGTAAAGTTACAAAATCATATGTACATTCTATGTTACTCGACACTTACTGATTCCTGATGCTTGACACATATAACAAACTAGCTCACTCGGCTCCTATTGCATTTCTATTTTCTCGGCATCGTCTATGAATTGGCACCTAAATATTACTCGGTACTTGTATCTTTCTCAACAACTAAAGTCACTTAGCACTTGATCTTCACTCGGCACCTGAAGCCTGCTCGACACTTGAAGATCATTCGACACCTGATGGATTTCCTGACTTGGCACAAGCTGTGGCTCGGCATACATAGTGTACTTGGCTTAATGTAGAAAGTGGTTAAGTTGTGTTGGCACTCAAATGTCAAAACCATTCTGAGACTAACAATCTCCCCCTTTGACATGAGTGGAAAAAACACTTAACTAAGCATTATTTATCTGACCTTATGAGTACATTCACTAATCTGCTTGGTATATATATAGAGGTTTTAAAAACTTAATCAAATTTTTTTAACTTACAATATATACCTCAAAATTATTATAACTCCCCCTGAGTTGATTGAGCCATTATCTATTCTATCTTTGTGACCAAAATTATGTGTTGAATATGTCTCTTATACTGATATACCTGATCCTCTTTGTCTGTTCTCTATTTACAACTCCCCAAAACATTATATCTTCCTTTTCTATCATTGTCTCCCCCTTTATAACTTTATATCTCCCCTTTTTTATTTATATATATGTCCCCCCTTTTTGACACAAATTTCAAAGGGCACTAAGGGTTAAGACCATATTTCACCAAAAATGTACTATTTACATCCATAATCATCTTGAGAGTTGCATTCCAATTATTCAAAGAAATTTCTAATGACTTATGCTAGATGGTAGTCTCTACAGCAAGGTGAACAAGTCCATCTAAGGTAGAAAGATTAGGATCTTTCTTGAGAATAGTTTTAGCATAGACCTATTCTTTATGGAGTACTTCCAAATGTGGAGTAATGGAAGATTGGAGTTGCATCAATTTGGCCTTGATGGTGGCCTCTTCTGCTGTTAATACAACTATTTCTCTTTGGGTGTGAAGCATTTGAGCAAAATTCTTCTCACTTTGAGCTAGATCTTTTGGTAGCTGCATGCATGAAATATTCAGATTCCTCTCCATGCTCATTATTCTTTGGATTTTCCCCTGTGTGAAGTATGAAAAGTCACACAACTTTTTGTACAATGAGAATATATTTTCAAGTACCTTTTTCACTTTGTCTATTACCTTTGCAAATTCAAGTTGGGAAAGTGCAGTTTGATTAGATATTTTCTCATTTACTTTCCCATGGAATTTCCTTTCAAACCATTCTATAAGTTTTACATTTGTCACCTGGTCAACAATATCTGATAATTGTTCCATTATATTCTTTGACTCATCTGGTGATTGCAAACTGAAGGCATCTATAAAGTTATCTTTCATCTCATGTAATGTTTGTTTTTGTTTATACTCCTTCCTGAGTATCTCCTACCTCTTTCTTCTATTCAATGCCTCCTACACCTCATTGATTTGATCAATGCTTAATGTTTTTGAGTCATAACTTGGTATGACTATCTCCTCATCTAATTCAGGGTCTCCATAATGAAGCACCCTTGCGAGTTTTGTGGTACTTGATCCTGGTGCTGACATCTGTAGTGGCATTGCAACATTTCTAGGCTGTTTAGGAGGAGTCCTCGAGGTAGGAAAATTTATCAATGCTTGTATAGCCTCTTGCTCTTTGTGGGTTTTCTCAGCTGCCTTCTCCTCCTATATACTACTTTGATCAATAGTAAGAATGTGAGGAGCTTCACCTTGTGTTTGTGTTGTAGGATCAGAAGCAATATTCTGTCCTATTTGTGCTATATTTTTGTCTCCTTCTGCACTCAGCTTTTGCACTGTAGTGTCAACTGTTCCTGATGTAACTTCTGCTGGCATTTGAAGTTGACCACTAGTAGCTATAGAGATGATGGAAGGTGGTTCTTGTGGATTCACCTTATCTCTAACTGTGTCTTCTACTAACTTTTGTAATTCATCCACTCTGACCAAAATTGGACTTGTACATAATTTTTCTTGTAGAGTTGTTTGGTCAAGGATCTTAGTGAGATCTTCTATAGTTAATGGGTTGATGTTCTGACATGAGGTGTCAAAAAAATCCTTAATTTTTATGAATTTTGTAGGTGTGGCAGTAGAGTGAGGAGGACTAGGAGGTGGAAGTTGTGTGTCTTGCACACTTTGATCTTCTTGTTGCTCATCAGTACCCCTGTCTTCATCTTTTCCTTCCTCCTCTTCAATCTTTTTCTCTACTTCTATCTTCTCTTCTCTCCTTTTTCTTCTCTCTTCTGGCTTAGCAGTAGCTTCTTCCTTGTATTCTTGTTCAAGAACATCTTCAACCTTTTTGTACAAATTCTTCCATGATTTTGTTGTTCTTTGTACAATTTCTTCAATTTTGTTTTGGAGAATGAAGAATTCCTTGTACTTAGGTGTAAACCTAGTGTTATGCCTTTTGACTGCATTAGCTATTTTCTCCTTAGTCAAATTAGGTAGTATGCTTGCTAGGGTTGATTCTCTCATCTCCTTATCCATTTTCAAACAAAAGTTCCATTTGTCTTCTACAATTTTAGATAGTCCCTTTGGAAATTGTCCATCTAGTTCAAGAGGTGTATACATGAACTATACCATCATTCCATAAACTGATTCTTCTATTCTATTTTTTTCCTCTTTAGTGAACTTATTGAAATCAACTTTATTCATGTTACTTAAGTCTCCATTTCTAATCTTTTCACATAATGTATCGACTGAAGACTTAGGAGAATGGCTTACCTTTTTAGATTGATCTTCCTCATCAATATCAGGTTGAGCCACATATTTTCTCCTTTTCCTTGGCTCTTCCTATTCCTTCTTAATTGTTTTCTTCTTTGTAGCTTCCTCTTTAGCTTTTTGTGTGGAGGCCCTTGTTGCAGCTCTAGTTGTTGACTTTTGGGGTGTTGGCATGGTAGTTTTCTTTGGTTTAGGCTAGGCTGGAGGCTATACTATTGCCTTTCTTTTCTTTGGCTCAGCTTGAGTTGGTGCTTCCTTGGCTTCTTCTTCCTCAACACCTTCCTCCTTATCCTCACCCAGACCTTGAGTTAATTCCATTGGGCCTTGTTCTTGTTCATCCTTATTATCATCATCATCTTCTTCATCTTCTTCTTCTGCTGCCTCAATTCCTTTACCAAATTTCTTCTTTATTTTCTTCACCATTTTATCTTTCTTTTTAATTACAGAAGTAGTCTTTAATTCTATTTCAATCTTGGATTTAACCATATCATATGTGCCAAAAGACTTGGCATACTTTTCTATTTCCTCTGCAAGCAAAGCAGTGATAGCTGCAGATGCTTCATCCACATCTAGTTCATAACCAAATGGCCTTAGCCATCTCACCCTTGGAACTACTACTTGGATATAGGTGAAATCAATATCAACTAGGAAACATATGTGATTGATGTGCTTTTCCACTAAGGAAACTTGTATTCTTACCCTTTGCTTCATGGATTTCTCGAAATCCTCAAAATAGCTTATCATTTGGGCTTCCAAGTTATCACCCATCTAATCAATGAACTCATTGATTTGTGTTATTGCAGTTTTGTTAGGGTCCCAATTCACCTTTCCTATAGAAGGAAACTCTTCTATAACATAAAAGAACATAAACATAAGAACTGAACCAAATTTGCATTGAACACCTTTTGATCTCCTTATAGCTCCTAGGTTTTCATTTATCTGTTGCAACATAAGTTTTGACAAATCATATGTGTGATCTTTCTTTACTAGTTTGTATGCTACATCAACAAATATGCATGACACACTATTCAATTGACTAGATTGATAGAATTTGTGGGATATTATTCTCATAGTAAAATCTAGGAGAGGATCAGTGATGGTATCAATAGTCATACCCCTCTTATTCCATTTTGCCCCTATATTTCTTTCAATGATCTCTTTGGAATCACTGTTCAGGGTCTTAGTCCGATCTAGGGTTGGGAAACTTGTAACCCTATGTACTATCAATTTTGTAACCTTAACTGGACCTATTTCTAACCATAAACATCCATTGTGGATTCTTCTTAAAATAATCTATATCCATTCAATTTTGAATACTATAGGATAAATTAGGGCATTGGTCAAACCCTTTTTCTCGACTATCTTGTATTCATCCTTTAAAATCTTATTCTTGCACAGTTTGTCATAGGCTTGGAAAATTTCAAGATCACCTATGGCACCAATTTTACATTTATAACACTTTGTTACATCTTGCACCATAACTAATTTGGATGGAATAATGGATAATGCACTGACAGGATCATTTTTGTAGGCAACTTCTAGAATGAGCTTGAATTCAGGTTGTTTGACTTCATTACTGACTAGTTGTACTTCACGACTTTCTTTCCCTTTAGTGGTTCTTGACCCAAATGTCATTGTTTTCCAAACTAGGGTTTAAAATATAAACAAGCTCTCAAACTCTACGTAGCTCAACACTTGAATCAAATACCTTTGATTGATGAGATTTATGCTTAATTGCTATTGAAAGAGGTTGAAATCTATTTGGAACACTAGATTCTCTGCTATGAAGTTGCTTTGCTCTTTTCTTCTCCTTTTCTTCTTGTTCATGATGAAGAAAAGTGATTAAAATCATGATAATATACCCTATTTCCATTGCATTAAATGCTCAACTACACACTCAGCTTTTGAAGGATTTTTCAACTCAACATCAACCATCAACTCAGTCGCTATTAGAAACTCGATATGTACTAGAATTTTACTCAACATCCAAAGACAACTCAACATTATCATTTAAAATTTTGTCTTGGCATCTTGTCTCATGCTTATTTCTTCTTTTTAGTACTTCTTTGTCTTGGGACTGATGTATGATGTTTCTTTTTATATCAGTCCCATACACCTCTCTTATGCTTAGTTTGATGAAGTGTGATCACGTGACCCATTGGGTGAAGTGATCCCTCCACTTGATGTGCTACACTCATCTTTCTTCTTCCAAGTCTTATTCATTTGTCTTCTTATTTTCTTGACATCAATCTTTTCTTTTCCTTTGTTGGATTCAGTTTTTGGTGCTTTAGACCTTGTAGGAAAGTTTCTGCTGATTTGATGAGTTTTCAAGCAGCAGACAAGTGGTTTGACTTAGCCACCTGCTATAGTTCCCTCTAAAGTGTGTCCTTATACAATTTTTAGGAATATGTCCATATTCCTAACAATAATGACAGCTATATTTGGTGTTATAATCCCAATAGTAGTGGTTTTCTTTTGTTTTTGTTGGTTGATTTGATGTCCTCATAGGCTTTGATTTGCATTCAAATGCTCTATGTCCATACTTCTTGTAATTATGACAATGTCCATCAAATCTTTGTTTCCTTGTGACTTTGGACTTGCAATCTTGTGTCATATGCCCTTGCATGTTTCTTTTGTGACAATAACTCTTTCTTTTGGGTGTGTTTGGCTGGTTGATTATTCTATGTCTGCAAACATTAGCAATATGCCCCTTTTTATTACAGTAATGACAAGTGTATTTAGAATCCTTACCTTTGTCACTTCTTTGCTCAACACTCTTTGATGATTTCCCTATTTTAGTGCTGTTGTATCCAAGTCCTGATGTATGATGGGCTGATCTTGGGAATTTCATCAACTATTCAAGGAAACAAGGATCTTGTTTCCTCAAGGATCTTGTTTTATTCAAGGATGTTGTATCCATATTGAAATTCTATCTCTTGTTCTTGCTCAAGGATCTTGTCTTGCTACATTGCTGAAGAGGAAACAAGAGATGAATTTGATGAACATGATGATGAAGTGGTGTATGTTGCAATGAAAGATGAAGCTGATGAATATGAGGCAACTGCACTTGTGACTTGTGTGAACAAGAATGACAAGTGGATCATTGATAGTGGGTGTTCACATTACATGACTAGAGACAAAATTAAGTTCATTACCTTGAATTATTATGATGGAAATAGTGTAAGGTTTGGTAATGATGCACTATGCTTGATAAAAGGAAAAGGTTCCATCAAACTCACACATAAGATTTTATGTGACACTGCATACTATGTTGAAGGACTTAACTATAATCTCTTGAGTGTGTCACAATTGAATAATTCAGGATGTAAGGTTGAGTTTATAAACAAGATTGTTAAGATATATGATACTGATGGAAAATTGATTGGAAATTGAAATCAGACTAGGAGTAATCTATTCTACCTTGACATAGAGGATGGTACTTGTCTAGTTGCAAAATTTGATGATGTGTGGCTATGGCTCAAAAGGTTACATCATGTTAATTTTAATAACTTGGTTAGTATCAATAACATGAGAAAAGTTAGAGGTTTGCCTAAGTTGAAGAAGCTTGATAATATAATATGCAAACAATTTTAGTTAGGCAAAATGAAAAAGTCAAGTTTTGAGAGTAAAACTCATACCTCTAAAGAAATACTAGAGATTGTTCATACTGATTTGTGTAGACCAATTGAAGTGCAAAGCTACAAAAGAGATAAGTACATTGTGCTATTTGCTAATGATTATTCTAGAATGATGATAGTTATATTTCTAAAATATAAATTTGATGCTTTCCAAATGTTTAAGTGGTACTTAGCAAGAGTTGAGAAGGAAACAAGTAAAAGTCTAAAATGTTTGAGATTTGATAGAGAAGGAGAATTTATATCAAATGAGTTTGAGATGTTCTATAATGACATGGGTATTAAAAGACAAAAAATCTACTCCTAGAACCCCTCCACAAAATGGAATTGTTGAAACAAGGAATATGTTTGCAATGGACTGTGGTCAGACACTCATTATGGAGAAAAATGTTGCTTTAAAATATTGGAGAGAAGCTGTAAGTACAACTGTCTATACCTTGAACCATGTACAAGTCAAGAAAGGTACTCATTGAACACCTCTTAAACTATGGTATGGATACTCACCCAATGTAAAATATTTTAAGGTATTTGGAAGTAAATACTACATTCTCAAAGACTTCAGGAATGGTAAACTAGATGCAAAAAGTGAAGAAGGTATATTCCTGGGCTATTCCACAAGAACTAAAGCTTACAAGTGCTTAAATACTAACACTAAAAATGTTGTGAAAAGTGCAAATGTAAACTTTGATGAATATATAGAAGTATGTGAGGCTGAACCTATGAAAGAACTGGAAGAATACAAATAATTTATATACTTTTATGAAGGTATGCCTGTTGAAGAAGATTCTACAAACCAAAAACAAGTTTCAGTGACTACTGAGTCACATATTATGAATGCTAAGTTGCACTTAGGAACTGAGCCATATTTAGATGCTACGTTATAAAATGAAGTTGAGATACATTCTAATTCTAAGATTAGTGTACATGAGAGAGATGTTGAGCTACCTGATAGAGATGTACATAGTTACTTTGAAGTTGAAAGACCAAATAAAGAAACTAGATTTGAACCAAGATTGTCCAAATATGCCAAGAGACATCATCCTATTGCACAAATTATTGGAGATAAAACTACTACTAGACGATATGACAATGAAAGAATTGAGAAATGATACATGGTTTTTGAACATGAAACAAACTAAAATAGTGAAAGATGCATTGAAATATGTGGACTAGAGTAAAGCCTTTGAAGAAGAGATTAAACAAATCAAGAAAAATAAAACATGGACTCTAATTCCTAGACCAAAAGAAAAAAATGTGATTGGCACCAAGTGGGTATTTAGAAACAAGCTAGATAAAAATGGTGAAGTCACAAGGAACAAGGAAAGATTAGTTTGCAAAGGTTATGCACAAGACAAAGGAATTGACTATGGAGAAACTTTTGCTCCTATTGCTAGATTGGAAGGAGTAAGAACTCTGCTTAATTATTCTGCATACAAAGATTTCAAAGTTTATCAAATGGATGTCAAATTTGCATTTTTGAATGTCATATTAGAGGAAGAAGTTTACATAGAGTAGCTAGAAGGATTTGTTGATGTCAACAATAGGAATATGGTATGTAGATTATAAAAAACTCTATATGGTTTGAAACAATTACTAAGAGCATGGTATGAGATACTTCATAAGTATCTTATGCAGATTGGATTTGAAAGGACTGATGATAACAACAATCTATACATGAAGATAGAGAAAGGAAAAGGTATTTTTTTATCTAATTTTTTTGTTGATGATATCATATTTGGAGGTCAAGATGTTTTATGTAAGGCTTTTGCAAACAAAATAAAGCAAGAATTTGAAATGCCTATGTTTTGGGAGATTAAATTCTTTTTGCATTTGCAAGTATATCAGATGAAATATGGTGTACATGTCACTCTATCAAAGTATGTCAAGGAGATACTAAAATCTTTTTGATTGGAGGATTCCAAATTAGTAAGTACAACTATGGTGACAAGACTTAAATTATCAAATAATGATGATTCAGCTAAGGTAAATCAAAAATTATATAAGTCTATGATTGGAAAATTACAATATGTAGTACATAGCAAACCTAACATTGCATTATTTGTAGAGATAGTTGCAAGATTCTTTGCTAATCCTAGGGAGTATCATTTGATGGTTGTAAAGAGAATAATGAGATATCTGAAAAGAACAAAGGAATATAGTCTATACTATAATAAAAATGAGAAATTTGAATTAAGAGCCTATATTGATGCCGATTAGGCTAAAAACATTGATGACAGAAAAAGAACAAGTGGAGGAGCATTTTTCTTAGGAAAGAGGTTGGTTACATGGACAAGAAAGAAACAAAACTACACTTTATAATCTACTACTAAAGCTAAATATGTTGCTACTACTATAAATTGTACAAACATTGTATAGATCAAACAACTACTCAAAGACATGAAGGAAGAGATCATAGAACTAGTGATACTTTATTGTGACAATACAAGTGTTATAAATATATCAAAGAATCTAGTAACAAACACAAAGGCTAAGCATATTGCAAGCAAGTATCATTACTTGAGAGAATTAGTTCAAGACAAAGAAGTGAAGCTAGAATATGTTAACACAAAAAAGAAAATTGATGATATCTTCACAAAAGAACTACCTAAGGATACTCATGAGAATATAAGAGGTAGACTAGGGGTGATACCCCTATCAAAGGTTCTCTAAGTAACAAAAGGAGTTCCCTACATCAAACAAGTTGATTGTCATATGTTACAAATTGATGTAGTGGATCTTACTCGAGGAGCTACCCAAAGTAATAAAATAATTGAACCTACAAATAAATCACAAACAAGGTGACACAAAAGAAACTAAAGAAGTTCATATCTGCATGTTAAGATGACAAGTCTTTGGCATTGTTATAAAAAAGGGAGATAGTTACTTATCAAGAACACAGTACGAGGGAGTAATGTGATCAAGAACACTATACAAGGGAGAAATGTTGATAGAAAGAAAGTGTATCTAGTGATAACATCTACCTAGCAAGAGGGAGATAATTTTAGAAGGGAGATATAAGAAGTAATTCAAAGGGAGTCATAAGGATGAATTGATTTTCTGATTATCTATTGATCATAACAAAACATAATTTTGTAGCCTATTCAATAGATGAAAGTTGTTGATAGAGGGAGAAATTTCAATACAAGGAATTATTTTCTTTGTTTTGGTAATTTTTTGGTCTTACTATTTTAACCTAGTTCATTTAGTTGATCAATTTAGTTTTTCATCAATGCCAAAGAGGGATATTGTTGAAAGAGGGAGATTGTTGAAAATATATTGATACATGTATGATAAATGTGTTTCAATCATAGTTTTGTCACTAATGTCAAACTTTCTTTTTGCTGGTAAGACAATTGCTTATATGATTTAAGTACTATCACTTGTTTGATTGATCAAGAGGATTTCATCAAAAAGATGTAACAAAAGAACCTAGAGGAAAGATTAATTTATGATATACAAAGGAGTAGTATAATCAACTAAGCCAATGATATAATAGTGCATTGAAAATCTACTTAAGGTTGCAAAGATTGGCTACACTAAGCAAGCTCAGAAGGACAAGTTAAACAAAACTAGTGCCAACAGAGAAAAAACTCAATTGGAGCTGAGTAAAAGTCCATTTTAGTAAGTGCCGAGAAAAATAGTTGATGTTGAGTAAAGTTTCGTTGATGTTGAGCACTATTAAACTTTAATTCATGTCAAGTGTTTTTTTAGTGGATGCTGAGAAACATAGGATGTGCCAAGAATTAGAAGCAAGTTAATGTCGAGTGTCAATATTATTAGAAAGATTGTGAATTCAGTGCATCTGCGTTGACAAGTTTGTTTTCTTGGATTTTGTGAACTAGGTAAAGGATAAGATTGATGAGCTGGTGGCACAAAATTCATGGTAAACTATTTTTGTGGAAAATTCAAAGAGGATTGAAGAAGTTTTTAGAAGTGATATGCAATTAGGGGTAGATTCATTGCATCCTACCTAATCTATCCTAACCCTAAATTGGATGATGGACAATGAATCAAAAAAGATCTTAATTCTCTATTTATAGGGATGGTTAGTTAGAATCAAGGGTTTTCATGTGTGAGAACCTAAGGAAGATAAGGAGTCAAGGGATATTGCTTCATCAAGTGACCTAAGTGAAGAATTCCACATTGGCATGTAAATAAAGAAGGCTTAAGGAATGCTTGAAGGGTGAAAAAGCTATCATAATTGAAATGTGTGAAAGACAAGTAGAATAGAGGATTGAAATAGTGATCTATAATATGCAAATGGAGTTATAAGTCATTATCAGATCAAGCCTTACTATTACTCTCTAATAATTGTATCAATCTAGGGTAAATCCTTTGGATTAAGGTTGACCTAACAATGATTTGCAAAATCCTTTAACTAGGTGACATTCTAAGTGAATGATCTAAAGTCCTCTAACAAGGTTCACTCCTAATAGGGTGATTGAAATCCTTTAATAGGGTCACATTTAACACTATGCATTCTTACCTTTAATAGGGGGTTCCTTTCATAGGGCATCACTTTAGAAGAGTAAAAAAGAGTAGCATGTTACTGGTGGTTTTTGTCCAAATTGGGTTTCTACACAAATCATTGTGTCAAGTGTCATGTTGAATCTATTATATTTCATGTTTACATTTCTAAAAATTGATTTGATAGTAACCTACAAGTTTTAAGTGATTGCATATTCTTATGGATGCATGCATAATGATAAATGTCTTTGTGAGGCGTCACCTGATCTGTCATAGTATAGATGACATATTTGCATTATGATACTTCTAATTTGATGTTTTAATATACTTTGAGACTATAGTGTTATGTCATTTTAATATCTAAATTTTGATGATCCACACTTATGTCTACACATTAAGACCTAAATGATATAATTAATGATTTCATTCATATTCTAACCTTTTTCAATTGCTTTGATAGAAGTTGAATTGTAGAAATGCTTGTAATGTGAAATTGTAATGTTTAAGTTGAGGTATGTTACTTGCATTTGATATTTAGAATTTGGATATTTTGACATTATTCAAGACTTAGATGGACAATGGCTTCTTTTTTCTATTGATTTTGACATTTACAATAGTGTGTTGCATTTATGATATGTACTAAGAACCAAATATTATGTATCAGATGATCTAACAAATATGGTTGTAATTTCACACATGGTAGGGTAGAAATTAGATTATGATGTGATGCAAAATAATAATTTTATTATGATGATTATGATTAAATATGATATGTAGATTTTGATATTTTAATATTTTGAATATTTTATTTGAAATGATTGAGAAAAAAAAAAATTGAATTATATTAATATGGTTTAAGTAACATTTGACATTATATGCATTTATGAGATATATTTTATATTACCTCCTTGGATTATTGATGCTCGAGTTTATTGTGTAGGAAGTGAAACCATGGAAATTTTGGGGGAAACAAGGTCCAAACTTATGTGAATATAGTTTAGCCAAGGCAAATATTTGAAAGATTCAAAAGCCTCATTGTGATGTATTTTATATCATAAATATAAGCTTTCTTGTGTGTGAATTTTTTTTTAATCTCAAAGAAGCATTAGGGACATGTCATGATAATATGGAATGTGCTTTTATGTGTCACTTGATACTAGAAAATTTTTGTGTGTTGATGACATGTCACCTAGGGTTTTGGTCATTGTAGTATTTTACCCTAAAACTAATTATCTTATTAATGACTAAGTAAACCCATTTGACAAGTGATAGGATGGGTCACAATCAAAGGAAATTCGAAATTCGACATGACTAGGGTTTTGAAGGGTCATTAGGTGGTCCCAAAGTGCCTTTTGTGTGAAAATAAGCTGCCCATATGATAGTATAACATGTTAGGGACCTAATTTTGACCATGATAGTGTCTAGATAGCCTAGGGGCCCCCTTTACCAATGCCTCCTTCCACCAATTCGAAAATAGAATTGTCACATGAGTTCTTTCCCATGTTTCCACTAAGTTAAAAATAGAAAACTTAGGAGGAGACAAGCTTTTAAGAGGGAGTGGCTTGGTGTTTTTTCCAAAATAGATAATGGAGAAGGCTTTTTAGGGGGACTTGGACAAACTAGTCAGTGTTCACCCACTCTCTAAGTTTAGCTTGATTCTTAGGGTTTGGAAGCTTAGGGGGAGCTCTTCTACAACCTTTCATTTCCATTTACAAAGGAATTCAAGGTTGATGTTCTTACCATGTAGTTAACTTCTTCCATTTTGAAGTTGAAACTTTGTATTGCATTCATGAGTATGTAAGTATAGAGAATGGCATTGTAAGAAAAATGTGTGATATCATCTTGTATCATGTTGTGTTGTGTTGTATTGTGATGAGCATGAAGTTGGAATTTCATTTGTCTTCTTTTTTTGAGTTTCCATGATTTTGTGCATGAATGTTGTTATGGAAGGGAAGACAAGTCTAGGGTAAAGGGCTTAGTTGGGCTTGAAATATAGTTGAGAACCTTGGAGTATGGGATCTATTGTATCCCATATTCATTAATATCTTGCTTTGGGAGTGATAAGGTAAATATGGTGTAGAAAGGAAGTTTATATAGTATAGGCTTCAAGGAAGCTATAACTGATGGTAGCATGTTTGGAGGAGGTTTGTGGAAGCCCCAAAAGGGCATGTAAATTGTTAATTTTTGAAATCCTCAAAAGGGCTTGAAGATTTTTACTGTAGACATGGTATGATATGGCAAGTCTCCTATTTGAAATCACACCTTCACCCTATGTTAAAGGCTCTATTGGTGAACCATTATGAAATACCCTTTGGATGAAATTGTTCAAGTGTTATAATGTGATGTTTATGCATGTGTAAGGTTGTAATGAAACCCAGTTTGAATCTTGTTTCCCCTGCTCGGTGGGTGGCTTCATAGAAGCCTAGGATGGGAGGTGAGTCTCCATGATTCCAAGTTTTGAGTTTTTTTGTAGGTTTTGAGAAAATAGTTCCTATGAAGAGATTAGGGTTTCACTCTTGGCATTGTTGAAAATCAAGTGTGTGGAGAGACTGATCTTCCCATGTCATCTCACAGTGTGTTGTGATGTCAAGTCTCCATTATTGCTTCATTGTAATGTAAAAAGGGATTTACTTATCATTGTATATTGTTGAAAGTGTATAATGTGAAGTTTGAGAAATTGTATATAGTTGTCTTTGAAAAGAAATATGTATTGTGAGGAAGGTCATGCTAAAGTTAGAAGATCATGCTTTTGCACATATGAATAATTATGCATTTAGTTTAAAGCTAAATCTTATGGGGTCCTCATAGATGATAATTCCTATAATAATAATTCAAGGTAGATTGAGTAAAATAATTGTAAGTGTCACAATATGTGATTTGATGTAATATGGAAAAATTATGTAAATGAGACACTCCTTCTTATGTTGATCTATAAATCAATTAGTAGAAATATTTCATAGTTTTTTGCATGAAAGATTCTTATTGATAAAGTTGACTCAATTCAAAACATAAATGATTGAATTATAAAAACATATGTTATGCATTTGATACAATGGAAAGAAAGTTATTATATTTTGATAGTTCATTGTATATGCATGGAAATTGGTTCATTTGGTTTTCAAGTTCTAATAGATCCTTAGATGAGATAGATTCTATAGTAGTATCAACTTGAAAATTAAAAATTAGTAAGGAAGTCATAAAAAAATCAATGACAACTCATAAAACATGGTATCCTAAAATGAGAAAGGAAAGAAATTTATTAAACTTATAGTGAAAACCCTCTTGTAGCTAGAAAATTACTCTCTAGAATTTGTATGGGAGGGACAACTAAATCCCATCCCAATTGTAGACCAATAAAATAATAAGGGAATATGCTCTGATACTCCTACTAGGAGCCAATAAATTCAAGGGTTATAATATAGAATGAATAATAATAGGTCTCCTAAATTATCCCCAAGAGGGGTCACGTGATCCTTAGAGAGGATATATATGGTCAGATAATAAAATAGTACAAACAAAATAAATAAAGAAAACTCAAAACATTTAATCAATTAAAATAATCCTAGGAAACCATCTTTGAAAGAGAGAAGAGACCATTTTCCAAATTTGACAAGGGAAAATGGTCCCCACTTGGCACCTTCCCCTTTTCTACAACCTTTTGGGCACTTTTCGAAGTTCTATGACAATGACTTGGGTCTGACATAAGTTAGAACCCTCCTCCTTAGGTGCCATCTTTTTAAAAGGGAGAAAGTATGGTTTTCAAGCATGTTGAGTAGTTTTAATTCCCACTAATCGCCAGCAACCTTAGGAGAGTAATTGGGATACCTAGGAGTGTTGAAATTACAAGAGGAAAGGTAAAATTTTGAGAGGAGGGGTTTTGAATCAGTAGTTTAAACTTGGACCCATAAAAAATTCATCATGCATTCAATAATTAAGCTCAAATAACATGTAAAGAATATACATCTAAGTCATATAATCATGTAAGCATTCACACACATAACACTAGTTATGATTACCTAGAAACCCTCCAAGTGAGACGGTAAAACTAGGGTGGGGATGACATACACAAATCTTCACTACTATAGTAATATAGTGTCTCCAATGAAGGTTACAATGATTTGACAATGAACTATGATCTACCTTGTGAAAGGTCTACCTTGTTAAAGGCTTACAAAGACTGTTAGGTCTCACCTTGTTAGAAGACTTCAGCTTACAATTAAGCACCCTATTAAAGGATTTTATTTAGCCTATTAGGACTACTCTGTTAAGAGATTTAACTAAAATCACTTGTTAAAATGTCTCAAAATAGAACATGTGATTGGCACTTGCTTTCCTAATAACATATCATCTCTACACAATATTTTCTTGATCCTTCATGATTAGATGTATCAATGTTGTATCCTTTATTGTATCCTCCATGCTTCTCTAATTGATTCTACAATTTACTCTTTCTTCTAAGTCACCTTGAATTCTTTACATGCAAAATATCTTGTTCACTCCTTCAATTCTGTACACACACATTATCCTCTCTCATTCACCCATAAAGAGTTTAGGGCTTTGTCATCCTTAAGAAAACTTAGGTGACTTAGAGTTAGGTATGAATCTATGGATGAGATTCATCCATTTTTCCTCTTAATCCTTTCCATTTTGTGATTTCTTTCATGTAATTGGATAGGGAATCCAAATATAGATTTTTCCTTATCTCTAAAATATCAAAATATAATCTTAAGTTGGCTCAAAAGTCGTTTACATGGTTTTCTGTGCCATTACGAACAAATATGTTAAAACTATATTACTTAGCATATGAAGTCTCTAATGTTTAGCATGCACTAATCTTTATACTATTACTCAACACCTGCATTACTCAGCATCAACTTTTTGCTTGGTTCTTGAACCACTTGGCATGGTCTATCTGCTCAGCACTTGAGTGACTTGACATATGAGTGACTCGGCACATGAGTGACTTGGCACATGAGTGACTTGACACTCATTGTAGCTTGGCATGATCTAATATTTACATGTTGTTCTTGACATGTATTACTAGTTTGGCATGAACTAAGTAAATGGATTAAGTGTGTTAACACTCACTTGTCAAAACCAATCTGAGATCAAGAATCTCCACCTTTGACATGAGTGTCAAAAACACTTGAATATGTAGTATTATCCTTAATCTTCTTGAGCATAACATATCCATGACTTGGCTTATATACAAAGTTTCAAAATTTCAAAATTGTGCACTAACTTGTATATCTCAAAAATTGTATAAATCCTTGTAAGTTAATGTGTCTAATTTGTATCCAAAATCTATGCTCCCTTTGACTTCAATTTTTTGTATCTGGTATTCTTTCATCTAATATGCTCTTCCTTAGTTGATATCTATCCCTTTTTGCTACTTTCTCTTCAAAAATTTATATCTCCCCCTTTGATATATCTTTGTTCTATTGTGTTCTCCTTATTGCTATGCTCCCCCTTTCTTATTTCTCTCTCTCTTTTGTTCATACTCCCCCATATATATCATATTTCTCCCCCAAAAAAAGTCTTCCCTTATAGCATATTTCTCCCCCTTATTGACACTTATGTCAAATGGGCTATACACTTATTGTGTGTTTTTCCAAAAATGATTTATGGACATCTAGGATTATTCTTAGAGCTACATCCCAGTTATCACATGAAACATCCAATGACTTAATTTTGATCGCAAGCTTAGTAGCAAGGTGTACTAGACCATCTAAAGTAGAAAGATTGGGGTCTTTCCTCAATAGAGTTTTAGCATAGCCTAGCTCCTTGTGCATTATTTCCATATGTGGGGTGAGGGTAGCCTGAATACTTGTTAGTTTGGCTCTAATGTTAGCCTCATCTGCTATTAAGATAGCTAAGTAATTTTGTGTTTGAAGCAATGTTCTAAAATGCTTCTTGCTCTAAGCTGGATTTTTTAGGTAGGCTTGCACCTGATACTGATATTTTTCTTTCTAGGCTTATAATGTGACTTTTGGTCTCTTGGGTGAAGAGTGTAGGATTGCATAGTTTTGTGTATAGTGGGAATATATTCTCAAGTACCTTCTTCACATACTCAACCATGGTTGCCAAGGCAACTTGTTGTAGTGCTATCTCACTAGATATTTTATCATTTACCTTGCCTTGAAACTTTTTTTTTGACCATTCTGATAATTTTGCATTTTTATCAAGGTCTTCATTACTAACCTTCTCCCTTATATTTTTCAATTGTTCTATTAGTGTCCTAGTCTCATTAGGAGTTGGTAGGCTAAATGCATCTAAAAGGATGTCCTTTATATCTTGAAATTCTTGCTTCTACCTATGTTCTCTCCTAAGAATTTCTTGATGCTTTTTCCTTTCTAAGGCTTGTTGTAAAATGCTTATTTGCTCCAATGTCATAGTATCACAGTCATACTTTGGAATAAAAATTTCTTCATCAAGGCTTATGTCTCCATAATGTATTACCTTATCAACCTTTGATGAGATAGGGCTTGGTACTGAGATATACAATGGGGTAACATCTTTTCTTACCCTTTGAAGAGTTTGTGGAGAGGGAATGGAAAATGTTGGTAAGGCTACCAGTGCTTGTATGGCCACTTGTTTCTTCACTTTTGGTTTTGTCTCTTCAAGCTTGCCCTAGTCTATTACTATGACTTGGCTTACAACTTGTTCTTGTGTTGTAGATATATATGAATCTATCTATCCTATTTTTTGTTGTTGTCCTATAGTTGTGTCTTTCTCTTCTACTTTCTTTGCAACTATATCAACCTTAGTAGATGTATCTACTATTATTTGGGTTGAAGGTTGTACAAGAGTAACTAAAGGGATGATGGAAGGTGGTTCTTTTGGATTCACCTTTTCCCTTGTAACATCAATTATTTTCTTTTGTAATTCTTCTACACTAACCAAAATAGGATTACCACATAGTTTTGCCTACAAAGTAGATTGATCTAAAATCTTCTTTAAATCTTCTATAGTGAGAGGATTGATGTTCTGAGCCGATGGATTAGAGACATATTTAAAAATTCTAGTTTTAATGGTTTTTGTTGTGTCATGGGGAGGACTACCACTCAGAAATTTTGTGTCATGCACACTCTGTCCTTCTTGCTACTTTTTAGTTGTTGCCTTGTCATCATCTTATTTTTTGGTCTCTCCTCCAACTACATTATCTTTGTCATCATCTTCCTTATCATCATTACCCTCTAAAGGGTCAGCTTCTCCTTTCTTAACAATGGTTAACCCATAAATAAGTTTCCATATTTGAGTTGATTTCTTAACCACATCTTCAATATTCTTTTGGAGAATGCTAAAGACTCTATATTTAGGTGTGAACCAAACTGCATATTTCTTCACTGCCTTAGCAATTTGTTCCTTTGTCAACTCTAGCATTACTTGGGCTAAAGTTGGCTCCCTAATTTTACTTTCCATATTCAGACAATAATGCCATTTTTTCTCAACTAAGTCATATAAACTTCTACGTATTGAGTTGGCAAATTCCAATGGTGTGTTCTTGAACTTTGACATCATGGCATATAATTCCTCTTCCACTTGAGTTTTCTCTTCTTTACTCAATTTGTCAAAATCAATATATCTAAAACCTAATAAATCAACATATCTAAAACCTAATAAATCAACATTGTTTTTAATATTTTTACATAAGTTCTCAAGATTAGAGAGAGAAATCTGACTTACCACCTTGAATTGACTATTATCATCTAATTTTCTCTTCTTCATCAGAATCTAGGTGACCCACATACTTCTTTCTCTATATTTTCTTCTTTTTTCCACCTTTCTCTATTGGCTATGATTTTTCTTTGGCCTTTTGGGTGGTTTCTCATGTGGTGATCCATGTAGCAGGTAGAGTAGGCTTTGGCTGACCTAGTTTTACAATTTTCTTTGCCCTTTCCATGGGTTGTGGCTTTTCCTTCCTCTTCTTTGACTTGATAGGTGTAGATTCTTCTTCAGATTATTCTCCCTTGGCACCTTTAGTCTCCTATTCTTTTTCTTCTCTCAATCCTTGAGTTAAATCTAGAGGTTCTTGAGCTTGTGTTTGTTCTTCCTCTTCATCCTCATCATCATCATCTTCTTCTTCCTCCTCAGTAGCATCTCCAAATTTTTCTTTTAACTTATTAACTAGCTTGTCCTTTTTCTTGATTGTGGAAGCAATCTTTAGTTCCATGGATATCTTTGACTTCACCATCTCATAATTTCCAAAGATTTTTGCAATCTTATCAACTTCTTTTATAAGCAGGGTTGTTATGGCTATTGAGGCTTGATCTACATTTACCTCATAAAATAAGAGTCTCAACCATCTTACCCTTTATGTGGTAGCTTGCAAAAATATGTAGTTAGTATCAATAAGAAAACATACATCATTATAATGTTTCTCAACTAAAGAAACTAGAATTTTGAGTCTTTGCTTTAGTGACTTCTTGAAATCTTCAAAGTAACTAGTCATTATGGATTCAAATATTTCTATTAGTTGATCAATGTAATCATTTATCTATACTGCAACTAATCTATTTGTCTTCCATCCTAATTTTCCAAATGAGGGAAATGTGTTCTGTACATAAAAGAATATACAAACTAGTATAAAACCAAACTTGCATTGTGCACTCTTGGTTTTCCTTATCGCTCTAGGGTTCTCCATAAGTTTTTGTAGTTGAAGTTCAGCTAGATCATATGATGATCTTTCTTAACAATCTTATAACCAACATCCATAGCTATGCAAGGTACACTATTCAATCTACTAGATTGATAGAATTTATGTGAGATTACCTTTACAACAAAATTGATAAGAGGATCCATGATTGTATCCATAGTCACACCTCTCTTATTCCAAAATGCTCCAATATTCTTCTCAATCACTTCCTTGGAATAACTTTTGAGTGTCTTGGGCCAATCTAGGGTTAGATAACCATACCAATAACCCTATGAATTATTCTCTTGGTTATGTTGATTGGTCCTCCTTCTAGCCACAAGGAACCATCATTATTTTAACTCAACACAATTCTTATCCACCCAGTTTTAAATACATTCAAAAAATCTAGGGCTCGTGTTAAACCCTTTTTCTCAACAATTTTGTATTTTCCCTTAAAAATACTATTTTCACACAATCTATTATATGCACGTCTTATTTTCATATCTTTGATACTTCTTATCTTGCAATTGTAATGTTTTCTCACATCTTGCACCATTATCACATTTGGTGAGATCATAGACAATGTGCCAGAAGGGTCTTGTTTATAGGAAATGTCAGGAATGGGTTTAAATACAAGCTGGTTAACTTCATTACTGACTAGTTAAACATTAAAATTTTTTTCCCTTCAACATTTTTTTGAACTTGACACCATTGTAATAACCTAGGTTTTATGAAAATTTAAACTACACAACTCGACTCTCAATAAATACCTTAGAAATCTGATGAACTAAGAATGAATATCTACACAAATCATCTACAATTGCTTCTAACAAATTTGAGGTCACTTCTAGCCCTTCTCGCTCTTTCTCAATTTTTAAAATGATGAAAAAAGAGCTAAAATCGATCATATACCCTTGGAAAACCTTGCATTTAATGCTAAGTGCTTACACAGTTGTAATCTTGGTAATAACCAATTTCAGGTTGATTCAGCATCCATTGATATTTCTATCACTTGATAGCTAAATATGAGCTCAGCATCAACTATCTAGTCTAACAACTCGACATCAACTAGCATTCCACTTGGCACATATAGGAAACTTTTCATACTCGGCAACAACATAATAAACTTAAAGATTTGTCTTGAATCTCTAAAACCATCATGCATATTGATCCATGCTAATGTATTCTTTTTAGTGTTGTCTCCTTTTTGGAACTGATGCATGATTTAAACTTTAAATATCAGTCTCACATACCTCTTGTTTGCCTAGTTTGATGAGTGTGATCACCTAATCCATTGCGTGAAGTGATCCTTTCCCCATTTGATGTGCTACAAACATCTTTCTTTTTCCATATCTTGTTCATCTCATCTTTGATGTGTTCAACATTTGTCTTGCCTTTACCATTACCAAATTCACAACATGGTGCCTTTGATCTAGTTGGATAATATATACTAATGTGACTAGTCTTCAAACAACTAAAACATGTAGTTTGACTTAACCATCTTTTGTAATTGCCACTAAAGTGTGTCCCAATACAATTTTAAAGAACATGTCCATATTCTTAACAATAATGATAGCTATATCTTGTATTATAATCCCAATTGTAAGAGTTCCCATTGTTTCTTACCTTTGTTGGCTTGTTTGATGACCACATGGATTTGGATCTGCATTCAAAACCTCTATGTCCATACTTTTGATAATTTTATCAATATGCTTCAAATCTTTGTGTATGCATGGTCTTAGTTCTACATTCATGTGCTTGATGATCTAGCTTGTTGAATTTATGACAATGAGTCATGTTCTTAGGCTTGACATTCTAATTTTTAGTTTTTCTCCTACACACATTAGTATTATGTCCTTTCTTACCACAATTATGACAAGTAGGTTTGGAGTTCTTACCTTTTATGTTCCTTTCATCTACAACTTTGGATGATTCATCTTCTTCTATGCTTGTGTAGCCCAGTCTTGATGTATCATTGTTAGATCTAGGGAATCTCAATAATTGGTCAATGTATTTGATGGCTTTAGTTGACTTGTTGAACCTTTTCACAATTTTTTTTCTCTCTTTAGGTCATTTTGTAGTTGTTCATTCTGCAACTTCACTGTAGTTATCTCAATGTCCTTGACATTCAGTTCATAGTTGCCATTCATCATTTGACTTAGGGTATCCAATTTCATGTTGGAAATCTTGGTTAGCTTTGTTGACTTCTGTTGTCACTTAGGTTTGCACCCTTGTCCAAGGCCTATGCATGAGGACAACCTAGTGAAACATGGAAACAACCTCCAAGCTATGGGACTTGAACTACGAGGTTGAGTCTCTGGAGAAGGCCAGCTTCCTCTTACTATCAGGGTGCACCTAACTACTCTTGAAAGGAAAAGGGGAAGAAGGAGATACAGAAAACAACTCTACCCTACCTAAACTACAGAGATGATGCACCAAAATAGAGTATTCAGACCCATTTTTTCCCATATATGCACTACTGAACTAGAACAAAACTAAGGATATACACATATAGACTTGTTTTGATCTAATAACCACATGCAGATTAGGAAACCAAACTGAATAACACAAGGAAAGAGGAATCTCACTTATATATTATCCAATAGGAAAAAATAGATACAGTATGCAGGCTATAGATCTCAACAATACACCAATGAGAGGCAAGAAGGATGCACATACATATTAATGGCTGAAGGAGATAAAACAAAAAATCATACAGTTCAGAGGCACAGGGAATTTTACACTGAGAATTGCAGAGCAATATGAAAGAACAACAGAGAAGGGTCCCCCTTTAGAAATGTACAAAATTTTCCTTTATAGTTTAGGCATAACTGAGGAAATTGGCTCTACATTAACTGCTCAACTACTGCCATCAAGCTCCCATACAAAAATATCTGATCAAAGATCACACTCGAGCATGGTTATGAGGTACAAAATCAAGTATTCAACTGAAGAAATGCCTCGAGTAGATAGAAGTGATGCCAATGAATGATCTTGACATAGTAGATAGATCTACACAGTGATGGAAGGTCCTTCTATACTCTGTATTCATTTTGAGTTGGTGGCAATTGATTGCAAAATCGAATCCATGGTGAAGACTCCCAATTTTATCATTTTTGGTTCATGAAATAGCGAATCAAACAAGTCAACTCAACTCTATACGCCAGCTGGACCACGTGGGCCAATCATCTCTCTTTATTCTGCCACCTGGGGAGTCCTCCCATGGTTGACCACCTTCATTGAACTAATAACACCACACTTCAAATATTAATGCTAACTGTGATGGTTACACTAACTGCCAGCCGACCATCAATCCTAACCAAGCCAGTGAGACACACGTCATCAGGGCACTATTTCACCAATGTATACATCGTGCAGCTTCTTCATAGAACAATGGCACCTGTCATTGATCATATTGATCTAATAGCCATGAAAGATCTGTCTGTCTTTACTGCGCTGGCTGCATGGAAATATGGCCCCACCAGGACACATGGCGCCAGGGTGCTATGTCGCCAATGTTATCTCCCAAGCAGTTCCTCATAGCACGATGGCACCCACCATAGATTAGTCTCAATCTAATGATCAGAACAATGTCGTACTCTACACATCATTTCCTCTGAAAACTGTTGGGCCCGTGAAACGCTGTGCTCTAACACGTACACTTGGCACCTCCCTGTTGGCCATTTGAAGCACCGACCTGGAAGACCCAAGAATTGACCCCACAGAGTGGCCATGTGTCGACTAGGTTCCATGTCGCTATGAGAAAATTGAGGTCAAATTCCCATAGCACCGTAGCGCCCAACTGATGACATGTCCTCTGATTTGCACGTGGCTCCCTCTGATTCACAACCATGGTGCTGGGCTTTCTGACTGTGCAGATGAGGTAGAAATGGGACCCAACTATATGATCACTCCTGCTGTTGATCTGATCTTCCATTTCGGTGCTATGTTGCCACTGGAAAACTCGTGGGTTTTCCATTGGCAACATGGCACCTTACCACTTTTTGAGACTTTCGATCGTCAAAACATGCTCGCCCACTACCGTGAACACTTTTTGATCCATCGTGAAACTTTTTCAACCCACCGAACACTGGGACATGTTAACTGAATGTGGACCCACCAATGCAATGTGTCATCAAGGTGCTATGTCACCATCGTAAATCCTGCGTAGCTTCCCCATAGCACAATGGCACCATCTGTTGATCTGCCTTGATCCGACGGCAGAGAACTTGCAGGCCGCAAAACATATGTTATAAGGTTCAAAACTTGGTATTTAATATTCCCATGGGTATTAAAATATTACTAATTGGGGAGGTGACCGTTGGGTGGTGTAACATTTGAATTTTGAAATTTGGCGGGGCAAATAAAATGTGGTAACATTCTGGTGACTCACAGGGGATGCAAGCCTGCTATGCATCAGACCAGTGCCTGCAAAAAATCCATTGGGCTATGGAGTCAAAAAATATGAACCTGAGAACTGCAAAACCCTAACCTGTCTATGAGGAGATCAAAACATTGAAAACCCTAGCTCTGCAACTACAACTAGAAACAAAAAAAAAAAAACAAAACTTCCTCTGCAACCTGAGACGCCTTAAAAATTGCTACCTCACAGGGAGACGGCTGTGCTCGCGCACTTCTTGAAAAGCAGGAAATAACAAAAAAGAAACTAAACTACTTATGTACATGGATCCATGAATTTTCAAAAATAGGGCTTCAGATAGATACCATTGATTGGAATGGGCAAAATCTCTCCATTTGGCCTGCTCAATTGAAATGCATTAGCCTGTTTGCAACTGCCAATCAGATAGGGGCCACTCCATAGTGGGTTAAACTTAGACTGTCTTCCTTGTTTTGCTCTGTCAGAATCCCACTTTAGAACTAAATCTCCTTCTCTGAAGGTCCTAACCCTAGTTTTCTTATCAAAACTCCTTTTCATCTACTACTGATGTATCTCTAGGGTTTGCATAGCCTTATTTCTCTTTTCTTCTAGTTCAATCAACTCTGCCATTCTTACTGACATGGCATTATCTTCGATCAATTCCAACTGATGAGCCAACTCCAAGGATGGGAATTCCAATGAAATTGGGAGTCTGGCCTCCCAACCATATACTAGCACAAAAGGTGAATTCCCAATAGATCTCTTGGGTGTTATCCTATCAGCCCACAGAGCAGTTCTTAATTTCTTATGTCAGACCCTCTAATTGTCTTCTATTGTCCTTTTCATGATTATGATAAGATTCTTGTTGGAAGACTCAGCCAAACCATTACCCTGGGGATAGTAATTTAATGATGTGCTCAGGTAGATATTGTGATTCATTGCCCATGCACAAATTTGGGTTCCAACAAAAGACTTGGCATTGTTCGAAATGATAGTAGAAGGAGCACCAAATCTAGATACAATTCCATCAAGGAATTCAACAACTGATGGTTCTGTGGCATCCTTCAAGGCAACTACCTCTGTCCATCTAGTGAAATAATCAGTAGCAGCCAAAATCCATTTATGACCTGCACTAGATGGAGGATTAATGGGGCCTATAAAATCCAACCCCCACTGGGTAAAGGGTTGATCCACCTGAATAGGATGAAGGGGGAGAGCTGCAAGCCTCTGTTTGCCTAAAAAGAAAGCACACTTCTCACATTTTCTCACATATCCATAAAAATCATGGAATAGAGATGGCCAATAATAACCAGCCCTCATGATCTTCATGGCAATTGTTCTTGCAGAGAAATGGCCACCATCAGGGCCATCATGAAGTTCCTTAATCATCCTTTTAGCCTGATCCTCTTCAATGCATCTCAATAGGAACCCATTAAAATCCCTCCTAAATAGGATACCATCAATCACAACATAGGGAATGGACTGCAGTCTATATTCTCTCCTTTTAGTTCTGTCCAATCCTTGAGGGTATCCATCCCCTGATAAGAAGCTCCTCATATCATTTATCCAGCTCCTTGGACCATTAACATTTCCTTCCTCCTGCTGCTCTATGATTACCATAGCAGCCTCTTCATCTGAATCTTGGCCTGATAACTTTTCTTTGCATAATCCTTTCCCTCTTACCAGCTTGGTAATCTGAATATCAACATCATATTCCATTACCCTAGAGATCCATCTAGCTCTCTTTTCACTGATATCCTTGCTTAACAAGAAGTCTTTTACACTGGCATGGGGCACCAACAAATGGATCCTATTGTAGGATAAGAGGTGTTTGAATTTCTTTAAGGCTCTGATGACTGCAAGGGCCTACTTCTCAACAAAGCTGTACTTATCCTCATATTCCTTGAGCCCTTCACTGAAGAAAGCTATGGGCTGCTCCTCATCCTTGTCATTTGTTTGAGTCAAGACAACAGAGATACTTGAATCACCACCTAGAGTGTAGAGGATGAAATCTTTCTCAAAATTTGGATTCATGAGAGTAGGGGCTGAGGCTATGGCTACCTTGATTTCTTCAAAACTCTCCTTCCCTTCCTTGGTCCATGAGAAGACCATACCTTTCTTAAGCATAGTTGTAAGAGGTTTCACCATGGTAGCAAGATTAGGAATAAACCTTCTTACAAAATTTATCCTACCAAGGAAACTTTGCAACCCCTTCTTGTGTTTAGGAAGAGGAAGGGCAAGTATTGCCTTTGTTCTTTCTGGATCAATGGTCAACCCATCCTTAGATACAATGTGTCCCAATAATTTTCCTTGGCTTGTAGCAAAGACACACTTGGTTGGGTTAAGGGAAACCCCAAAATCTCTACATCTTAGAAATACATGTCTTAGATGATCAAAATGTTCTTCTACATTTTTTGAATATACAGTTATATCATCAAGGTATACTAAGACAAACTTGTGAATTAATTTTTTAAAGGTCATCTCCATTGCCTTTTGAAATGTGGCACTTGCATTTGTTAGTCCAAATGGCATCTTGCAATAAGCATAGGTGCCCCATTTAGTAGTAAATGCTGTCTTATATCTGTCAGATTCTTTAAACAACACTTGGTTATATCCAGAAAATCCATCAAGAAAAGAGAATCTCCTTGACCCACTGACCTTGGATAGAATTTGCTCCATGGAAGGGAGAGGATGGTGATCTTTAAGAGAAGCCTGATTGAGGTCTCTAAAGTCCACACACAGTCTGATTTCTCAATTTTTCTTCCTTACAGGGAAAAGGTTAGCTACCCATGATGAGTGTTTGATAGGAAATATTATATTAGCTGCTATCAACTTGGATAGCTCTTTTCTCATTAGAGGCTCAATCTTAGGATTCACTAGCCTCTGTTTTTGCCTTACTGGTTTGGCCTTATCAATTAAATCTATGGATTGCTGAAAAAAACCAGGGTCAAACCCTTTTAAATCATCATATGTCCAAGAAAATACATCATTAAATTCTTGACATAGATGGATGAAGTTTTCTTGCTCAATTTCAGAACATACCTTCCCCATATTCAGAAGTTTTCCATCAGCAATTGTAACTGGGGCATAATCATCCTTTTCTGTAGCTAGATTCATTCCTTTGCCTCTTGTTTGATCATCAGGATTAAAGACACTCTCCAAGGTAATGAGACCCTTGGGCAACTTGTTAGAACTAAGATGAATGATCTGATCACCATATTGATCTTGCAGTCTTGACTGGTTTCTATCTAAGAATTCTACCTCATTCTACAAGAAACTCACAATTTTCTGACCAGAATCAAAAACCTGCCAATGAGTGTTGTTGTTAGGGATGGTAGGCCTCACTACCACCCTTATTTGGTGCTTCTTCTCTTTCTCAAGATTCCCTGGTACATCATAAGATGCACCCACTACTGCAAGTCTATTAGCATGTTTATTTTCTTTCCTAGGAATGCTCTGAATATTAAATGCATTAAAGCCCTCAAGAAAATCCCAGACTCTGTGTTTGTAAGAGTTGAGTAGGCCATTTTTGGTGATATTCTGGTTTCTCACTTGATTAAGTACCAACTCACTATCCCCATATACTCTCAAGGCTTGAATTCCTCTCTTTTGGGCAAGTAAGAGACCTTGAATCAAAGATTCATACTCGGACACATTATTAGTGCAACTAAATTGGAGCCTAAAGGAGAAGTAGTATCTTATTTGCATAGGAGAGATCAGCATAACACCAGCCCTTGATCCATTTCTATTCTTTGAGCCGTCAAAGTACATACTCCATGTTCAACTTATATCATCATTAGTCCTGATAAGGTTAGGAACTTGAGCATCTTTCTCTATTATGCAATATGTACTAAGACCTGTCTCAAGAGTCTCTGACATAGACTCAAACTAATACATACTTGCCCATTCATCTAAGAAGAAATTAGGAATTTCTGCTATGGAAGTGGCAGGCTCATTTACTATGTCATTTTCATTCATCTCTAGAATAGGGCAATTCATGTTGATGGGATTGGGGTTATAAGATTCAGTGTGATGAAGGGCTTGAGGTTCTGCTCTGATTGAGGCATTGGCTCCATATTTGGTCTTAAATGATATATATGACCAATCAACAAATATGAATCCACCAATTTGAGTAGTGAAGTCTCTTGAAAGATAGATAGAAAAATAGGGCTTGACTTCAGAAATAGATATGTCTCGAATCACAGTGCAACCAAGGCATGCATGTAGGGCCATCTCCACATTCCTAAGGATACCTACAGTTTCGACAATACTACAATCTAATTGTAACACATCCCTAACAATGGGTTCATATTTCATTCATAAAGCATGAACAACACACCTAGGCATTACTGAGCTACTAGCCCCTGAATCTATCATGCAATTGTGGACTAATTTACCCCCTATAATCAAAGAAACATAAAATGGAGGAAGTCTAACCTTTTTACTTGTCTCCACATCCCCTTCTGGTTGTACTGGACTTGTGGTACTCTCCATGGTAGATGGCTGATCCTTGGGTTCAATCTTCTCTAACTCTTGCTGCAACATTCTCTTCTGTATTGGTATGGTAGCAATGGCATCCCACATGGAGATATTCACATTGGTCTTCTTCATTTGCTCTACCACATTAAATGGTGCATTAGGAACTTTGGTATAAACTTTGAGAGCTGCACTTATAAGTGGTTGAGATGGGGCAACATAAGGATCACTTGCATATTTCTCTCTAGAATCTTGCTTTTGCTACTGTAAAGTACTTGTTTGTTCATTTGCTGCATGCAAATGAGGTGTAGAACTTGAAGTTGAGGCCTGCTTAGGAGAAGGAGGGGTAGCATGTTCCATAGCTCTCCTCTTACTTCTAGTGTTATGAGCAACAGAAACCTAGTTTTCATTACAATGCTCCCCAATCTGATGATTCATGAAAGAGCAATCATCACGTCCTTGAATATATGAGGCCTCCTTGGGATGATCCTTCTTGTATGATTGCTTTGCTACAGGTTCTTGGTCAGTTAGGGCCAAATAAGATTCTTCTTTTTGGCACATGCAATAGGTATAAGAATAGTTGTAGGAAGGATAGAAATCTTGATCTTGGGCCAAGTTATTTTGAGGGACTATAGCTCTGTTCTGATTTGAGCTTGAAGCAAAAGCATGACTATTTTGCCTACCCTGATCAAAAGAGCTATTCCACTGATTAGGAGACCTACCACCATTTGGAGCTTGATATTGCAATTGGGGAGGCTTGCCATCTTGAGCTTTCTGCCTTTCTAAGGCCACCACCTTGTTACTCATTTTTTGTATTATAGAAAAACTATCCTCTAATCTCTTCCCTTGGTCCTTCAACTCCCTCCCCTGCTCTTGTAGTTTTTTATCTAGGGCCTTCTCTCTTTTATCTGTATACAACACTAGACCTTGGAGCATCTCTTTGAGTTCATCTATCCCATTTGAGGATGTGGAAGCTTGAGGAACTGGAGGAAGGGCTTGTGATGGAGAAGTTGTAGGAAGAGGGGCCGTTGCTGGTTGGTGGTTGGGAACATCAGGAAAGAAAGGCATAGGGGGCCTTGGAGCCAATTTTCCTCCTTGTATCAAGATGTTCTTAGCTTTTATGGCTATCTCATAAGCATTAGGCAAGGTATCTCCTCCCATAGTTTGGATTGTAGTGGCAATATCACTGTTAAAAGCTCTAAGGTAATGCAAGAAGGCATTACCAGGGGTAGGTTTCACTGTAGTGGGTATTCTATCCCATGTCTTTTGAAATCTATAATTAAAATCAGTCATACATTCATGGGGGGGTCTTTTTATTGTAGTCAACTGCTCTAAAAGTGACAAATGGTCACTCTTATCCTCAAAATGTTTGCATAATCCTACTCGTAGTCCATCCCAATCAGTTATAGAACCATGAGCTAAGCCTCTATACCACTGTAATGCTTTTCCTTTTAAAGATGAGGCTAGAAGTTTGACAGCAACATCATCCTCTGTAATACCATGAATATTACAGACATTTGCTACCTCTTGGATATGCTCTAAAGGGGAGATGGAAGTTTCACCAGTAAAATCGGGTATACTTTTTAGTGCAGATACTGGTATATCATATCTTTGGGCTAACAACAGAGGACTTCCACCATTAAAGGTGGAAAAAGCATGAACTCTTGGCTTTGCCATGTAAACAAGTATTCTATTGATGAGTGTTGATGGCAATCTAGGCTGAGTTTGAGCAATAAGAGGAGTAGAGAAAAAATCTTACAGGTATATTAACTGTTATTACACCCCTAACTAGTGATAATGAAGTTCAAGTCCTCCTTCTTCTAGGATTTGAAAGAGAAAGCTCTTGATATTGAAATTTACCTCTAGAAGATGCCCTTGTTTTAGCTTTGGGCATGAATTTCTACAACTTTGGCCTGGAACCAGATTTGTTGATGTTCAGAGTCACCAAGTACTTTGAAGGATCAGCCTCATAAAGGCTTGAATACTGAAGCCAACACTACCTCTTCAACATTAATCTCTGAAACTCTTTCTTCTTGACACCAGTAGACTTTAAATTTTGTTTGAAAAAGTGTCCCACTGGGCATGCAAAAAACTGTTGTCACTTAGGTTTGCACCCTTGTCCAAGGCCTATACACGAGGACAACCTAGTGAAACATGGAAACAACCTCTAGGCTTTGGGACTTGAACTGCGAGGTTGAGTCTTCGAAGAAGGCCAGCTTCCTCTTACTATCAAGGTGCACCTAACTACTCTTGGAAGGAAAAGGGGAAGAAGTAGATGCAGAAAACAACTCTACCCTACCTAAACTACGAAGATGATGCACCAAAATAGAGTATTCAGACCCATTTCTGCCCATATATGCACTACTGAACCAGAACGAAACTAAGGATATACACATACAGACTTGTTTTGATCTAATAACCACATGCAGATCAGGAAACCAAACTGAATAACACAAGGAAAGAGGAATCTCACTTATATATTATCTAATAGGCAAAAATAGATACAGTATGCAGTCTACAGATCTCAACAATACACCAATGAGAGGCAAGAAGGATGCACATACATATTAATGGCTAAAGGAGATAAAACAAAAAATCATACAGTTCAGAGGCACAAGAAAGTTTACACTAAGAATTGCAGAGCAATATGAAAGAACAACAGAGAAGGGTCCCCCTTTAGAAATGTACAAAATTTTCCTTTATAGTTTAGGCATAACTAAGGAAATTGGCATTGCATTAACTGCTGAACTACTGCCGTCAAGCTCCCATAAAAAAATATCCGATCAAAGATCACACTCGAGCATGGTTCTGAGGTACAAAATCAGGTATTCGATTGAAGAAATGCCTCGAGTAGATAGAAGCGGTGCCAATGAATGATCCTGACATAGTAGATAGATCTACACAGTGATGGAAGGTCCTTTTGTACCTTGTATTCATTATGAGTTGGTGGAAATTGATTGCAAAATCGAATCCATGGTGAAGACTCCTAATTTTATCATTTCTGGTTCATGAAATAGTGAATCAAACAAGTCAACTCAACTCTATACACCAGCTGGGCCACGCGGGCCAATCATCTCTCTTTATTCTGCCATTTGGGGAGTCCTCTCGTGGTTGACCACCTTCATTAAACTAATAATGCCACCCTTCAAATATTAACACTAACTGTGATGGTTACACTAATTGCCAGCTGATCGTCAATCCTGATGTGGCTAGTGAGACACATTTCATCAAGGTGCTATGTCGCAAACGTATACATCATGCAACTTCTTCATAGCACAATGGTGCCTGCCATCGATTGTCTTGATCTGACGGCCATGAAAGATCTGTCTCTCTTTACTGTGCTGGCTGCATGGAAATATGGCCCCACCAGGACACGTGGTGCCAGGGTGCTATGTCGCCAATGTTATCTCTTGAGCAGTTCCTCATAGTGCAATGGTGCCCATCGTAGATCAGTCTGAATCTAATGATAAGAACCACGTCGTACTCTACACATCATTTCCTCTAAAAACTGTTGGGCCCATGAAATGCTATGCTCTGACACATACACTTGGCACCTCCCTATTGGCCATTTGAAGTGCTGACCTGGCAGACCCAAGACTTGACCCCACGGAGTGGCCACATGTCGACTAGACACCATGTCACTATGAGAAAATCGAGGTCAAATTCCCATAGCGCCATAGCACCCAATTGATGACATGTCCTCTAATTTGCATGTGCCTCCCTTTGATTTGCCACCATGGCGTCAAGCTTTCTGACTATGCAGATGAGGTACAAATGGGACCCAACTGTATGATCACTCCTGCCATTGATCTGATCTTCCATTTGGGCACTATGTCACCAACGAAAAACTCGTGGGTTTCTCATTGGCGACATGTTGCCTTACCACTTTTTGAGACTTCCGGCCATCAGAACATGCTCGCTCACCGCCGTGAACACTTTCTAGTCCATCGTGAAACTTTTCTGACTCACCGAACACTAGGATGTGTTCGCTGAATGTGGACCCACCAATGCAACATGTCATCAAGCCGCTATGTTGTCATTGTAAATCTCACACAACTTCCCCATAGCACGATGGTGCCATCCATTAATCTGCCTTGATCCGACGGCAGAGAACTTGCAGGCCGCAAAACATATGTTATAAGGTTCAAAACTTGGTATTTAATATTCCCATGGGTATTAAAATATTACTAATTGGGGAGGTGACCGTTGGGTGGGGTAACATTTGAATTTTGAAATTTGGCAGGGTAAACAAAATGTGGTAACAACTTCTCTTCCAATCTCTTGGCTAGAATTCTTTTGTCTTTCTCAATCATGGCTTTGTCTTCCATAGCTTTCTTCTTTTGTTCAATCACCTCATATAGTAGTATACCTTGTAATTCTTGTTATATCCTAAGATTTTTCATTTCCTTAGCTTGGACTCTATTCTTTTCCATTAGATCTACAACTACTACATCAAATTCATTGGAATCATCATCTGCAAATAGCTTGGTAGTGTCTATCTCTTTGTATAGTGTTTCATTCTTTGCAATAGCAATCTCTTTCCTTCTCTTCAAGGATTTCTTTAGTTCCTCTCTTGCCTCATTCAATTGCTATATTATGAGATGTATTTCAATCTCTTAGTTTTCAATAGTTTTTTCCAACTTGTAGACTTCCATTTCAAGATCTTTCCTCAAAGCTACAAAGATTCCATTTTAGAGAACGAAGATCTGATACCAATTGTTGGAATTAAATGAGGAAAGGTAAACTTCTGAGGAGGGGGTAATCAGTAGTTTAAAATTGGACCCATAAAAATTTCACCATACATTCATCACATGCATTCAATAATTAAGTTCAAATAACATGTAAAAAATATGCATCTAAATCATATAGTGATGTAAGCATTCACACACATAACACTAGATATGATTACCCAAAAACCCTCCAAGTGAGAAGGTAAAACTAGGGTGGGGATGACACCCACAAATCTTCACTACTTCAGTAATAAAGTGTATCCAATGAAGGTTACAATGATTTGACCATGAAACATGATCTACCTTGTGAAAGGTCTACCCTATTAAAGGCTTATAAAGACTGTTAGGTCTCACCTTGTTAGAGGATTTCAACACCTTGTTAGAAGTGTGCCTTGTTAGAGGACTTCAACTTACAACTAAGTAAGCACCTTATTAAAGGATTTAATATAGCCTGTTAGGACTACTCTATTAAGAGATTTAATTGAAATCACTTGTTAAAATGTCCCAGCATAGATCCTACAATTGGCATTTTCTTACCTGATAATAGGTCACCTCTACACAATATCTTCTTGATCCTTCATGATTAGATGTCTCAATGTTGTATCATTTACTCTATCCTTTGTTCTTCCTTGACTAATTCTAAAATTTACTTTTTCTTCTAAGTCACCTTAAATGGTATTCATGAAAACTATCTTTTTTTCTCCTTCAATTCCTTACACACACGTTCTCCTCTCTCATTCATCCATAAAGAGTTTAGGGCGTTGTCCTTCTTAAGAAGACTTAGGTGGCTTAAGGTTAGGTATGAATCTACGGTTGAGATTCATCCATTTTTCCACTTAATCCTTTCCATTTTTTGATTGGTCACATGTAATTGCACAAGGAATCCAAAAATAGATTCATCCTTATCTCCAATATATCAAAATATAATCTTAGGTCAACTCAAAAGTGGTTTACATAGTTGTTTGTGCCATTAAAAATAAATATGTCAAAACTGTGTCATAAGGCATATGAAGTCTCTAATGTTTGGCATGCACTAATCTTTATATTGTTACTTGGAACCTACATTTCTTGGCATCCCCTATTTATTTGCTTCCTAAATCACTCAGCATGGTCTCTCTGCTAGGCACTTGAGTGACTCAGCACATGAGTGACTTGACACTCATTATGGCTCGACATGGTCTAATATTTACATGTTGTGCTTGACATGTATTAATAGTTCAACATGAACTAAGTGAATGGCTTAAGTGTGTTGATCCTCACTTGTAAAAACCAATTTGAGATCAACAAGGAGATGGACATGTTAGCAGATTTTTGGAGTTTTGAGTCACCTCCATACTTAAGAAAAGTGTGATATGCCATCCTAGGTACTTAGGCGTCTTGGGAAGGGGTGTAGCCTAGGATTTGAAAGGGGGTAGGTAGGGAGTAGTTTAGGATAGTAGGTATTCATCACAAATAATAATAGGGGTGAGTAAAGTGGGGATATAGGTAACAAAGTTATGATTTAAGTTACTAACCCAAATAATTATGGTGTTTTTATTTTGTCATTTTATTCTAATCATGGAAAGTGGTAGAGATAGTTAAAAGATTAAATATTAGAAATAGATTTGTAATTCTTATTTAGGCTTTTATAATTCTTTTATTTATTTAGTTTCATTAATTAATAATGGTGTGACCCTTAGTTATGATATACACTTAACGAATTTCTCTTCATATAGAATTGATCCATTTTAGATGTTAATCAACATTAAAAAGTTGATAACTAATAATAAGATTTTAGAGAAATTGAAATTTAAAAAAAGTAGTATATGTATATGCTTCTTCAATAGTCAAAATAATTGTAGGGGATTAGGTTAATAAGTTAGAATTTGAATGAAATGACAATGCACAAGAGCTCATTAAAATTTGTATACCTAAATAAAAGAAAATAAAAGTAATAAAATGAAACAGAGTAGAATTGGACATGGGACATAATGAGTTAGGGTCATATATATATGGTAAGTTGACTTGTAATTAGAACATCAAGGAAAACTATAAACATCTTCATATTCACAAAACTATTGAATTATTGCAACTACATTAATATAAAATTGATACTCCACATTCATATACATAAAGCTTTATTTCTAGGTTTGGATGTGGATTTGAAATGAAATTATATTATCTAGCCTTTATATTATAAATTAGACTTCCAAGAAATGTTAGAAAACTAATTGGCCCCCCATGGAAACTTGAAGTACTGAATTTGAAATGAAAACAAATTCTTCCATATCAACTAAAATTATTTATCTCTAACTCGATGATCGATTAAAGTAACATTCTAATATTCTCAAGCGATATGAGTGGTTATACTCCAAATGCCCCATAGTTTGATAGAATGTTCATAATAGAATGTAAGTATGTGTTTATGCACTATCCTTTAGTTCACCTTTCAAAAAAAATTGTTGGTTGTGTTTTTCCTTGTAAATTTTGGGCATGATAATCTTATGGTTTCACTAAGCTATGAAATTTTTTATTTATACATTTGGACCTTGGATAACTGATTCACCCCCCTCTCAATTATTTTAAAGAATTCCAAAAAAAATTGCATATGTAGATGGATCAATTTCAAGTCAGGCATGAAGCCCATTCCCCAACTTATATCAATTGGTTGGATATAAAGGATCCATACTAATGCAGAGGTAAGAGTGGAGGGAGTCAAAACTAAGTTAAACTCCCACTTAAATCTATAAGGAAAGTATAAGGTTCCCCAAGCCCTCTAAAAATAAAAAAGTACATAAAAAACTCCAACACCTCCCCCAATTATTAAGATGGGTATCTTAGTCCAAATCAAGGTGGATTCAAAAGATTTTAACCTATTTTTGGTCCTCAAGTAACATACAACACCTAAATCCCTCAAACTATCTTAGAGGCCTAATTGATTTTGTAGTAGCCCTGCAATGACACAAAAGTGAACTTTCCTCTCAAACTTTCCAATTTAGATACCCATTAAGCCATACTAAGAAAATTTTAGAAGGGTTCCATGTGTTTCTTTGGACCATATCCTATTGTTACTATATTGTGGCTAAAAAATGCATGAAAAGAGGGCAATTTGAAAAAGAAACTACAAGTTTCTTGTATACCCAATACCCCAAACTCTGAAAAGTCTCTCTTTATGTTGTAAATCTTCCAAATCCAAAAGGAAGTAGTACCAAAACTTCTGTAACCACAAAAGCCCCAAATTAGTCTACTACAAACCCTCAAAGGTAGGGTTTTCTAAGTTTCTATCTTCCAAGAACCTTCCCACTCAATTGAAGGTTGTTTCATCTTGTTTCCAATTTACCAAAGCACTTCCAATAATTAAACACTGACCTCTAATGGCTAGAACTCTTCCTATTGCTCCATAGCCATGAATTTAGTGCCCTTTACTTCACAAACTCCAATGGTGTTTGCCAATCAATAGAACTTCTTATCAAAAAATTGTTAGATATGATTTGTACATACTATTACAAGATCATTCCATGAGAATCAGACTCCTACATTCATGGAATGATCAACATTTCAAGTAGAAACTCAAACTTGTAAATGAAAACAATGAAATCATTAAAGAAACATCAACAAACTTGAAAGGAATGAACTTAACAAATCTTAGTGCATTAGGAATTGATCAAATAATATGCAAAAAGGATCATGAGATCATAAGACTACAAGAAATCAATGATAGTCAAGCCACCATGCACCAAATTCTTGAAAAATAAATTTTTTATTGGCTCTCTTTACACAACCCTTACCATTGATCAATCCTGATGTTGCTTTCTGCTTACAATGCCTCAAAATTGACTTAATAGAATCCCTTACAACTGTGCCAACTAATTTGGATCAGTTTCAATGCCTAGTTATGCCTAAAACTTATTAAACCTAATTTCCCCCAAAAATGGAAATAACCATTCAAATATTTGAATTTCCCAACTTAAAATTTATTGAATAAAACAACTAATTAACAGGCACTAAAATTGCCTATTACATCCTCAAAACCAATTTAACCAATCCTAAATCTTTCTAAGACTCCCAAGGACCCAATTAAATACAATATGCCATTTTTGGATTCATTAAATTTTTATCATCTTTAAAGCTTTCTAAGGCCATGATTGGCTTCAACACATGCTAATTGAGTGGTTTAAACTCCTCCTTACGTCTAAATCATCTTATTTTTGTCTTCTTTAGGGATCCTTGCATGTCCTTATGCTCTTGCATCATATATGCTAGCCGAACAATTGAAGCCAAGGATGTTACCATGAATGTATTGGCACAGCCTTCCTGTGAGGATCCCAAGTATCTACTATTGCTCTTAATTTGGGTATCACTATATGATCTAGCATGTTATGAGGTACTGAATTTGGTAGTAAATTCTTGTATGTCTCTAGAAAATGTAGCATAGGATTAGGGTCCCTTAGCTCCCAAGAATTTTTAGAAGTTATTCTTACTATTGGAAGAATAACTTCATTGAAGAGTTGAGTGTAAGGAGTTGAGGAAGAAATTTCTTCTTTTATGTGAATTCCATAATCACAAGACTCATTCCCTTACAAAAGCCTCTTCCATAATGACATTGCCTCTAAACCATGCAAAGGATGTTGAAGTGGTTCCCAACCTTGAAGCACTCTTATAAGAAATGGAAAAGAAAATGCAGATGCAATACATATATTACAATTATTTATGTATATGTATGTATGTATGTATATACATATATATGAATATGGATATATATGTGTATATATATACATACACAAACATATGTATGTGCCTATGTATGTATGTCTATGAGTACATATATATATATATATATATATATATATATATATATATATATATATATATATATATATATATATATATATATATATATATATATATATATATATATATATATATATATATATATAGAGAGAGAGAGAGAGAGAGAGAGAGAGAGAGAGAGATCTTTCCACAACAAAAAAATAGATCAAACTACACACATATTCTAGAATCAAAATAACAAAACAATAAAACTCACTCAGCCTTTGCTAAGTGACTTAGCAAAGGATCTTGCACAAAAACAATGTGGACCAAGAAAAATGGGCAAAGTTTGCAAGAAATTCTACAAAAACATATCATAGAAGATATTTTTAGAAAGAAATAAGCCATAAGCCAATTAAATTGGTCTAGTTGCTGATTGGCTAGGTTGATTATGAATTCTTGAAGAATTGTCATTAGATTAGGTACAATAAAATGAAGTATTAATTGGTCCTAGCTAGTAGGATCAAATACAATTTTCCAAGGTGATAAAATTGCATCTGTAGATGCATCACATACATGCTAGGCATGAAGCACATTCCCCAATTTATAAAAAAAAATGGTTGGATATAAAGGTTCCATATGCTAGTCCAAAAATTGTCAATGCCATAACTATGAGGATCATTCCCTTGCAGAAGCCTCTGCCATAATAACATTACCTCCAAACCATGCAAAGGATGTTGAAGTGGTTTCCAACCTTGAAACACTCTTATAAGAAATGGCAAAGCAAATGTAGATGCAATACATATATTACTATTATTTATGTATATGTATGTATGTATATATGTATCTGTATATACAAATATATACATATTTATATGTATATATGTGTGTGTGTATAGACACATGCACACACATACAAACACATATGTGTGTGTCTATGTATATATGTGTATATATATAAAGAGATCTTGGCACAATAGAAAAATTGATCCAACTGCATACATATTCTTAAATCCAAATAATAAAATAATAAAACTCACTCAACCCATGCTAAGTGACTTACCTCAAGATCGTATACAAAAATAATGCAAACCAAGAAAAATGGGCAGAGTTTGTTATCATCAACGTTGATGATACTACACTGGGGGAGTATCCTAATAATTGAAGAGTATTGATATGTTGCATTCATGACTATGTTTTCTATTGATGTCAACATTGCAGTGTTTCTGCTAGAGACTAGAAGAATAGTGGTTACAGATATTGTGTTGCATAGTAACTAAGTAAGGGTTATGTAATGCATAGTTAAGGACATATTCCTAAAAGTTTCCTAATGATGTGGTTAAGAGGATGAAGTCTGGGCCAAAGATGCATGGAAGTTGTACCTAATTTATAGAGAGCAATTCATAAATAGAGTATTGGGAAAGTAGTTCCTAATGTTTGTTTGCTAGATTACATCTAAGATGCAATAAGAAGATGCACAATCAACCAATGATAGAAGAAACTAGGTGGTGATGTTAGTGAGTGTGCAAGACTTGGAGTCACATTTTCAAATTTTTGTATAGATTGTGAACTAACAATGTTATAGTAATTGTAATTAATTATAGATCTTATTCTAATTAATCAGGAAAGCCTTAAGGTCCACTCAAGGAATTAGTATGAAGATATGGTATAAAGGAAATAAGTTTTCCTTGATTTTAAAAAGTATCAAGTATCTATTATGGATTGTATTTGTGAAGTGTGAAAAAGAGAAAAGTGTTGTTTGAATGCATGTAAGCAATATAAGGGATTATTGGATGCATAGTTCATGATCTAGTTACAGGATTAGAAGGAGAAAAAGTCCAATTGATAGGCCAAAGATAGAGGAAGGAAGTACAAATGAGTTCTATTATTCTATAAGGAATAATATAGAGATCATTTTGACAATGGGTTCATTTTCCCTCAAACTTGTTTGGGCAGTGGGTCCAACTATCTTCCACAGCTCCTAATAGGGTTGAAATCTCCTAATAGGGATTCAAAGTCTCCTAATAGAGACTCATATGTACTGAATGTATTCATAGACTCCTAATAAGGTCCATCCTCTAACAAGGAATATTTATACTAGTACATCATCTTGTGGGTACCATCCCCATTAGGGTTTTCCCTCTAATCAAGGGTTTCTCTAGTTAACATATCTAGAATTATTGTCTATGAGTATCTTGTTGTGGTTTTAGTTTACATTAATCATATGATTAAGATTTTTTAAATATGGTATTAATTTTAATAGCTGTATAATTGATTCACCCCCCCTCTTAGTTATATTAGTGGATTGTATATTCTAACAAAGTTCACAACAAATTTTACAAAAACATATCATAGCAGATATTTTTAGAAAGAAACAAGTCATAAGACAGTTAAACTGGTCTAGTTGCTAATTAGCTAGGTTGATTACAAATTCTTGTAGAACTATCATGAGATTAGGTATAATAAAATGAATAAGAAGTTGTTCCCAACTAGTAGGCTGAAATACAATTTTCCAAGGTGATAAAATTGCATATGTAGATGTATGCATGTATGTAAGTGTATTTCTATATATGTGTATGTATATGTATATATGTATGTATACATGTATTTGTATATGTACGTATGTATATATGTATATATGTATGTATGTATATGTATGTACATATATACACATTTTTATATGTATATGTGTATATATATACATACACACACATATATGTGTGTCTATGTATATATGTATATCTATATATAGAGAGAACTTGTGGATTGTGTATTATGGATTATAAACAAAAAAAGGAAAACATAAAATTAATCATTCCCCATTTGTTTTGATCAAAAGTGGAGAGATGCATGTAAAAGAGGGCGGAGGGTTCTGAACATTGGTGGAGATCAATGGAGACTTAGGATTTTATTGTTGCCTTGTTGTGATCATTGTATTTCATTGTTGTGCCTTTGTGATCTCTGTATCTCATTGTCATGCCCTTGTGATCTCTATATATGTATATATGTATGTATATCCATATATATATATATACATATGTATATGTATATATCTATATATACATACATACACACATATGTGTGTCTCTGTGTATATTTTTATTTATGTATATAAACAAATAGACCTTGACACAATAGAAAAATAATAAAAATCACTCAATACATAGCATGGACACAAATGCGATGGCAATGCCTATTGGTATGTAGATCCCTCTTTTCCTCTCTCATTTTTCATGTGTTTATTTCACTTGAGCTATTATTTCTTAGGGGGCATTTCATAATATTGGATTCATTTTGTGTAGGAAGTGATAAGGACATTCCTAGATGTACCCATGTTAGATATACAAGAACACTAAAGAATTATGAATAATTGTTTTTGAGCAATGAAGATGGACTTCTGCTAAGAGTAGCCCAACTTCCAAGTACTTTAAAGATTGATCATTTCTTAAAGAATTTAGATGTTAGTGGGGAATTTAGATGTTGGGGGTAGGGGGGTGGGACCAAATGAACTTCCACCTTCACATGGTTGGCCAAGATTATTAGATAATATTAAAGTATTCTCGAAAATAACTGAAGCCCAACATTAACCTATGATTTCATGACAACTAATTGTGTGAATCTCTTGGTTTCATGAATTTTAGAAGGAGGCCATAGTTCAATATGAAATCTCAATTCATACACATACAACATTAGGAGGAGTTGAAAAATGCAACAGGTTTTTATTTTTGTTAGAGGTCTTTAATTAAGTATTTTAAATTATAGACCATCACAAACATTATAAATTTGACTCTTATAGGCTAGGGTAATGTCCTCTACATGCAAGCAAATCAAGATTTTCTTTGTGCTAGCTTGCTGAGGATATTCTCTCGGTAATAGGATCTAGAGTTCTAATGTTCATGATGGTATATAAGTTTATAAACTTAATAGACCTATAAAATAAATGCAACCGTGGTGCATTTTTTCAGCTCTATCTATTGCCCATACATATAGAATATAGTTGCACATTCATTTTCAATTCAAAGTGGAAGAATCTTATTTTGGATGCGACAAAAAAATGACATGCACTAGAAGATGGGAAAATGATGTCACTTATGTAGGTTTGGAACCTTTTTTTTATTTTAAAGATTGATCCTTTCTTAAATATTTTAGATGTTAATGGAGAATTTAGATGTTGGGGGTTGGGGGGGAATGAGCTTCCACATTCATGTCATTGGCCCTGATTAGTAGAGAATATTAAATTATTCTTGAAACTAAGTGAAACTCAAAATTAACTTATGATCAGATGACAAATAACTATGTGAATCTCTTGGTTTTAGGAAATGCAACATGAGGCCATAGTTCAATATGAAATCTCAATTCATATGCTAGAGTGTTTTGTCAATACCACATTTCTACAATTTTAAATACTAAAAACATAATGGTTAAGAATGAGCTTTGGACATTGAAAGGAACATTAATGTATGTCTTCCACACTTGACCATGAGGGAAAATCTATACCTAGACAACGCAGACTAAGTAACCTTTCAACAATTTCATCATCTCAAGATTACTAGTTAGACTTGCACATGATTATATTTGTTTGTCTATTTGACATTATCACGGGTTCCTATTTTGAAATGGATACATGTAATCAAGCATTGTTTTAACTCTTTGTTGGTTGATGTTTCACTTGTAGTTGAACTTAACAGTTGGAGAGGAAGTTGAAATAGTATATGAAGTAGATGGTTGGTTCTAGGTGAGTGAATATATTTAATTAAAAATAATGCATTGCATCTCTAGACTAGCCTATTTTATTGGCTAACATTTTATATATCTAAATTATTTTAGGTAAGGAAAAAATGACCTAGAAGAGATGGTAAAATGGTTGGATTGGTCCTTGTGCTTTATGTGATCCCTTCCTAGAGAAGTATTTACGTAGAAAAGAAATAGATATGTAGCCCTTTTGTCCCAATCTTATCTAAATTTAGACATGATCTAGCCTTGTCTTGTGTGTATTATCACTTGAGTTTTGGTAGCTTTGTTTGAAAGTAGATGTGCATTTAAAAGTTAAAGGCTTTGTGTAGATCCATTAGTTATTAATTCTTTTATATCTTATCCTCAAGTCATCTATCTTCATGTTGTTTTTGTGTTGGGCTATAAGTATTAAAAGAGATGATTCTATTAGCTAAAATAATGAAAGTGAATATTAAAATTGTTCTTGTATTAGGTTGTGTTAGAGATTTTTTTTCAATAGTTTATTGAATAACAATGGAAGTATCACTAATTTTTGTTTTTTCTTCCATTCTGACATTATATTATTTGATAATATAGAATCGTCCATTAAAAATATTGAGAGCTAACCATATGAAATAGGTATATCTTTATGTGTTATTTTGGATGCTTCCACCTCATTTGCATGCACCTAGTATATGATAATGGGGTAGCATGTCCATGAGAGTCCTATTCAACTTCTCCTTATATTGAAAGTAAGCTTTTACTCCCTTTATTTCTTTTTCTTTTTCCTTGTCAAGTTGTCAAATATGTAAATTCACTAATGTAATAAATATAGTTTTCATCTTGAAGTAAAGTTTTTTTTGGAAAAAATAGCAATCTACAAATAACAAATTTAAAAGAATGATTCACTAAAATGGAATTGCATTTCTTGATATAAAATAATTCTCTGTGCACCCACACTAGTGAAAGAAGTGTTTTAGGTTTATGATTCTTGTGCAAAAACTTGGAAAGTGGCAACTCATTGAGATATCAGTGTTCCTTTTAATGGTTTGAATCAAATTATGTCAAGAAGTGTCTAAACATAGCTTTTGTGCATTTCAACATTCAAGATGACACAATACACTTATTTCAATGGAAGGTAGTAATAAAATTGAGGGGTGTAACATCAATTTACTATTTTTTTAAAAAAACAATTCAGCTCACCATTGCAATTTTGATGACACATTCCAATGGCTAGTCGTCACTTGCATGACACAACTATCACAAAACCATCTCAATTATGATGACTAGTTGTGACAGATCAACATCATGTCTATAATAAAATTGTCACATGAATGTCACAATTGTAACAACATCAAAATGAAATATTTCTCCTTAATTCTTCCAAGTTAGCATAATTTTATCCATCACAATTGTGATGGATTCCCTTTCTATTGCAATTTGCAACAACAAAAGTCAGACACCTATACAATGGGAGCCAATTTGTGGTTCTATCACTTGGGTGATGGGTGGCCATCATAATTGCAAGGGCATGTTGTTGGTGTAAATAAGTATTTACTATTTACACTTTACTTAAGTTTACTTAGGTTAATGCATTATTTTTTTATTTCTTCAGTGAGACACATAGGAGTTTGCATACTTTTATGAGTTGTCATGTTGACAACACAGAAGTAAGGAACTCTAATTTAGCACATGGTGTCTACAATACTAGAGTTTGCATAATTAATTGAGTTGTCATGTAGACCATAGTTATTTGCACTCCTATTTTAGCACATGGTGTCTACAACATTATTTTGTGTGCTACACCTTTGTAAGCTTATCCTCTCATCATTGCACTTACTCCTATTCTTAATGGAGGATAACCCACACCTAGTGGACATGTGGCTAGTTGTATAACTTATCATGTTGCTAATTCTTATGCATTCTAGAAGCATGCTAGAGGCCTTTATATATAGGACCTCTTAGTGTACTTCCACATTGAATTGAATACATATCAATATTCCAATCATACTCATTTTTCTCCACAGTTGTGCTTATGCTTGATTTCTTTGATCTTGGGTAAATTTTTCCCTAAGAAAAATTCTTACATCGTATCAGAGCTTGGATAATTTCTCTTCACATAGTCATTCAAGACCATTTTTGCTTCAACACCTTGACCTAGATTTGAAGTATTGTAGTAATTGGGAGTGTCTAGAGCTAGAAAGGACCTCACCATTGCGTACAAAATGTTGATTCGATGAAAATTAGATCTAAATTTGCCTACCCTAGGCCAAAGTTGATTTTGAGGCAATTATTTTTTGCAAATTGGCACTTGAAGGCCCAATTGGCAAGTTCAAGTATGATCTATTTTTAGATCTGCAACTTTTTTATTTAGATCTGTATTTAAATTCTCTATACTTTTTGTTTCTATTTTACTACACATTTTCAGAATTTTTTTTCCCCTTCAGATAGTAGAGAATTTTTTTTTGTACAAGCACTAAATAGTCACACCCTGGCCCTACACTGTACATAGAATATTTTATTTTGTACTATAGGAATATTCTTCTAAGAAACAACTTAATATACTTATAGTATGGCCAATCATTTCACAATTTTTGATGACATATTTACAAATACTAGCACCATCAACAAATCTTGGTGAATAGATGAGATTTTGGACACATCCAGCCCATATAGCACACCCAAGAGGCTCCTTTGGATTACTGCCCCATGGGCATACTCTTTTAAACTAGTTTATGGGTGCTTCCACAGTGAATTTGGGATTTTATCCCACACCATTGACACCCAAACATGTTTCTCCATCTCAACCATAAAAATTTTTCAGCCTATGAAACCAACTCCCATCAATGGTGCCTCTGGGCCCCATCATCACTGCTATGACAACTGTTTCTCTCTTGCTAGTGCTGATAAAAATTGAAATTTGGCCACCATATTTTTGATTTCGGTCGTTGCTCATCTTTTTAGCATTGAAATTTTCCTCTAGCCACCCATTAACTACCCCATGATGCTTCGGCTTGGACATGTAGTAGCCACACAGATCCTACCATAGTGGACACTTCCTTTGAATGCAATGCGACACATATTCCATACAGACCCTTGCCATCTCAGCTACTCCCAATCTAAGTAGAGTGGCAACCTACATATGGACACGTGTCTACCACATAGCAAGACACATAGGGCTCCACACCTTGTCAACACTACAAGAACTATACTTGACACATAGACTAATCTATACATTGCCATGTGTTTTGACTATACTATTCTATACCGTACGACCATGCTATGTCACCCAGGGTGGTTTTTTCGTTGATGTCAACAATTCATGATGGTAAATTTGAGTATCATTTGATTGTCATTTCTAAGAAAATTTGAACATCTTTGATGGCTATTTGACCATCAAATTTAAGCTCATAGTTTTTTTCCCAAACTCCTCTCCAAATGTAGTTTTGATTTGATAGTCTAACTTTGGGAGGCCATAACTCAGTCATTTGAACTCCAAATCAGGTGCAATTTTTTTGATGTTGGGTACAATTTCTTGAACTTTTTAGTGGTGGATTTCTTTTTTAGTTTTGGTGTAAGGATTTGTCAAAAATTGATTTTTTGGACTGTACCTATTCAATCCTACATTTTGCAACTTGAAATGCTCTGTATGGGCTCATTGGGACACATTTTCAAGTTTCATTTTTCTTGAAAGTGTATTATTTTTTGTCTACTTTCTAGATCTACATTCAGATTGTAGAGTTGTGTGGAAATAAATCTCACTTTCAAACTTAGGGCCTTTTTTGTATTGTAATGCTTTGATTACTTTTCAAAATTGTTGTACATCTGAGCTACACTGCTTAATGCTAGATTTGAGCCTCAAAATATAGTTGTAAAAAACAAAATTATAAGTCCACTTTTTACATTTTAACAAGTGGCCTATTGTACACACACTACATATAAAGTGCCAAAAGCATCTTTTTTGGGGGGTTCTTTTGATTGAGTGAAAAGGGGGGTGTGTATTGTGTTCTTGTGTCTCTCTTTTGTGCTCTTTTCATTTTTTGCATCATGGGTTCACCTAAAGGTCCACTTCTAACTTCACATAATTATTCTACATGAAAAGATATTGCATGGAGTAGATTAATGGAAAAATATTTAAGTCTTTATGTTAATGGTACAATTTCCAAACCTGCTAATGCTACAATACTCATTGATTAGCAAACTAAAGACCAATAGGCTTTAGGAATTAGTAGGAGTTGTGTACATAGAGATCTCTTCTTCCACATTTCTAGTTTCAAGGAAGCCAAACCTGCGTGGGACAAACTTGAATCATTGTATGGTAAGGTGAATGAGGAAAAAGGATACTAGATTGAGGATGACCTACTTCTATTGGACCCAAAGAATTTTGATACAATTCAAGATTATATCGACAAAGCTAACAAGTTTAGAGAACTACATAATGATTGTGATAATCCCATGAAGGATGATAAGTTGATTCATCATATCTTGAAGAGCCTACCTTTAGAGTATGCTTCTTCTTTTTCAAGTTATAACACTCATAGATTGACCATGGGAAGTTCTTTCTAAAAGCCTACATTTGATGCATTTGCATAAATATTTATTTTTGAACAATCCCACTTGATAGATATGGGACTTCTCATGTCATCAAGGACCAAGGCATTAGTGGCTAGTGATGAGAACCACTCAGGTCAAGGAGGAATAAGTTCTAACAACAAAAAGAAAAAGAAGTGGAAGCAACAATCACAATCTAAGACACCAATACTCCTCACAACAAGGCAATTCTTCTTCCAACAAGAAGGGAAGTAGTGAAAAGAAGGATAAAGTTTTTTGTGCATATTGCCAGAAGCCAAATCATGATGAGCATCATTGCAAGACTAAGAGAATTGATGAGTTGAAAAAGCTACTCAATAAGAACAAAATTCAAGTGCCAAATGCTTCCAAGGATTCAAATCCAACCACTTCAAAGGGAAAAGGGCAAGCACTTATGACTGGTTCAAGTTCTTCATCAGAATGGATTCTTGACTCAAGTGCCTCATATCATATGGGTTCTTCAAAGGGAGAATTTACTTCATTGAAGCAGTCATAGGTACTGCACATCTTTATGGGAGATGACACAAAAATAGAAGTTAAGGGGAAAGGACATGTGGAGATGGAAAATGGGGAATTCAAAGATGTTATCTATGTGATGCAGGAGCATCCAGAGGTATAAGGGCAATCCTATGTCACCCAAAAAAAATGTACTTAGACTTAGTTTCTATTTTATGTCTTTACATTTTTGGATACCCATTTGGCTCAAATAAAGGTTCCAGTACTTAGACTTAGTTTCTATTTTATGTCTTTACATTTTTGGATACCCATTTGGCTCAAATAAAGGTTCCAACTCTCATAGTTCAACTATCAATGCATTTAAAAATCCCGAAAAAATAGGAGCATGCAATTTGACCATCATTTTGGTGACCTAGAAGGTGTGACTTGGCCAGATGAATGTAATTGAGATTTAGAGCATTCCAGAAAAAGAATCAGGTCAAAAGGCCCCACGGTTTGAAAGTTATTGCAGTTTTTCGGGTTTTGGAGACCCCCTAAGAATGCTTTAGAGTCAGGTTTGGGGCATTAAATGACCTCAAAAAGGGTCAAAAAATGGGGGACGAGCAAAGCTTGTCCATAGGGCTATAGAGCGCTTCGAGATCTTTCCAAAAATGTAAACGGTTCGTCAATCGGAGTTACGGTTCAAAAGTTATGCCTCCCGAAAGTTCGGCTACCGTTTCTGGATTCTTCTAGAATTGCACCAACTTCTAACGCAGCTTCTAGAACCTTCTATTTTGTTGGTGGATGCCTACTAGCACTTTCTAGAATGTACTCCTAGTCCTTAACCCTCCGGGGTCTATTTAAGGGGATTTCTGGCATTGTAAAAGGCAGTTCGGATTGGAGCTTGAGAGGAGGTGCTAAAAGGAGAAATATTCTCCAGATTTATGCTATTGTAAGCCCACAGGGCATGTTTTGAGTTTATTTTCTCTGCACTATTTGTACCAGCTTATTTTCTCAGTTAATATAATTTCCCCTTTCTATTGTGTCTATTCTGGTTGTTGGGTTGTGTCCCCATCACTATGTTCTAAACATTAGCTCTAATCTCCTCTCAATTTACCAAATCACTCACCTTGGAGATGGAAACAAAGTTGAGTTCCTTCTAGATTCAATAATGGTGTGCAATCTCAAAGATGATTTGAATTGGTTGCAATGGGGAAATTCAATCATGATGAAGGCTTTATTCCTTCTCCCACTATGTGCCTAAGTCTCCTTCACATGCATTTTTAACTCAATCTAATCAACAAATCAAACTATGACATGAATTGTATGGTCATCTTGCCTTCCACTATCTTCAGCAACTTTGCTCCAAAAAGATGGTCAAAGGTCTACCTATCATCAACTTTTCTAATGGTGAATGTTCATCATGTTCAGTGGATATGCATCTTGAGCAAAAGTTTGATAAATGAAAGTCTTCAAGAGCTCCAATTGTTCTTGAATTGGTTCACATGATACTAGAAGGTCCTTTTGCAATGACATTAGTCAGCCAAGGCCACTATATCCTTACTTTCATTGATGATTTTTCATGCTACACATGGGTCTACTTTCTTCATCACAAGAATGAAGTGGTTGATAAGCTTCAAGCCTTCAAGAGTCATGTTGAACAACAACCAAAGAAAGTCATCAAGGTTCTTTAGATGGATAATGAAAGCAAATATGTGGACACAAGACTTAAAGACTTTTGAAAACTTGAGGGTATTGATCTTTAAAATCCACCAACATTCAATTTGCACAAGATAGATGTTGCAACACTAAGGATATGAACTCTTAAGTCCATGACAAGTTGCATGATACAAGCCAAGTCTCTTTATCCTACACTTGAAGTCAAAGCTATTAGCAATGTCACTCACATATGTAATAGGTCTCCTCATAATGCCTTATATGGTAAGACTCCTTTTGAGGCATGGTGTGATAGAAAACTAGTTGTGAAACACTTTAGAGTCTTCAGTTGTCCAGTATGGGCAAACATATCTTCTAAGGAATGCAAGGCACCACCACCTAGGCCTTGTACTTTCATAAAATATGAAGATGGTATTAAGTCATACAAAATTATGGATCCTAAGTCTCATGAAATCATTGTGGAGAAGGATGTACACTATGAGGAAAGTTCATCTAGCTTATCCTTTAATCCTCCTCGCACTTCATACACTATGTGAAACTGATAGTGACACTAGTGATAGTGCTTCAAAAGATTCAGATATGTGGGGTTCTATCGATAGTTGTAGTGAGAGGTCATGAAATCAACATTTTACTCATGCATATATTGCCACAGTGATAGGTCTAGCACAATAGGGTACACCACTTTTTTCTGGCTCCAACAATAAGGGGATGACTACACAGTAGATATTTTAGGTTTATTTGTGGAGTCATACATAGTGAACTTGGGGGACATCATTGATGATATGCATCTTCTCTTTCATGAGGTAGATCATTCTTTAGTTGTTGCAAGGGCTCACTCTAACCCTCATGTCCATTCTCTACATGATCGATCTTCACAGTTTGATATGATTGTGGATCCTTATGTATATCAGTTACAGGAGGCCCCTTTATCATTTGATGATATAGTAGGTTCTTTGGGATGGGTTCTACATCCATCGTTTCCAAATTTGTTCTCATTTTTTTCAATAGTCTTGGAAGGGGTGACCATCAACACGATACAGGGACAATTGAGCAAGTTTTTGAGGCATCAATGATCATTGGGATTCTTTCTATACACAGGAGAAGCATCTCACTTGTACCTTTGCCATTGTTTCTTCCAATGGGGAGGAACATTATTCAACACTCATGGAATAGCTTCTTCCTTGGAGAATCTATCACTGATCGACACTCTTCATTTGGGGGGGGACTACCTTGTCTCTTCTCTTCTTCTCTTTTGTGGGGGGGACCTTTTCCTCTTTTGGGATTATGTTCTTCTCATATTTCTCTTTTGTATATACTTGATGTATGTCGTAATGGGGGGGGGGGGGGGGGGGGGGGTCTTGATTACTCCATCCATCCATGCATCTGGTCTTTTCATCTCTCTTTCTGGGGGATGGTTTTTCCCAAAAGGTTTTTCCTCTTTCTCCACTTTATGACAGATCAAATTTCATTATGTACATGGGTACCTAACATGGCCTAGTAGCCAGGAACCATTATGCATTTTCATCATACTTTTTGTGAGCTTAAGAGAATTCCCCTAAGTTGCACTTAAAGGAGGGTGTTGGTTTAAATAATTATTTACTATTTACACTTTACTTAAGTTTACTTAGGTTAATGCATTATTTTATTATTTCTTAGGTGAGACAGTTAGGAGTTTTCATACTTTTATGAGTTGTCATATTGACAAAACAAAAGTAAGCAACTCTAACTCAGAACATGGTGTCTACAATATTGGAGTTTTCATAATTAACTAAGTTGTCATGTAGACAATACATTTATTCAAACTCCTATTTTAGCACATGGTGTCTACAACATTATTTTGCATGCTACACTTTTGTAGGCTTATCCTCTCATCATCGCACTTACACATGTGCTTAATGGAGGATAACCCACACTTGGTGGACATGTCCTTGGTTGTATGACTTATCATGTTGTTGATTCTTATGCATTCTAGAAGCATTCTAGAGGCCTTTATATACAGGCACTCCTAGTGTACTTTCACATTGAATTTAATACATATCAATATTTTGATCATACTCTTTTTGGTCTATAGTTGTTCTTATGCTTGAGTTCTTTGATCTTGAGTGAATTTTTCCCTAAGGAAAACTCTTACACCTACCATCAAAATTTGGTTCCCAATGTCATAATGTCAAAGGGGAAGAGGTCTCAATCAAGAGGACCAAAAGATTGTTGGTACTATAGAAAACTACAACACAAGAACAAATATTGTTGGACTCAAAAGAAAAATGAAGGTGACAAATAAGAAGGGAGCAAGGAGGAAAATATGGTAAGTAATGCATCTTAAGATGATAGTTTTCTTCTTTTTTTAAAAAGTATTGATGATTCATGGGTTTTAGATTCAGGGGCTTCATTTCTTGCTACTCCCCATAGAGATTATTTCCTAGATTATGTCCAAGGAGATTTTGGGCTTGTTTATTAGGGAGATAATGAACCCTATCAAATTATAGGGAGGGAAAAATTATGATTAAGGGAAAAATTAAGATTAAGTTTCAGAATGTGAATCATTGGCTAGTGCAAGAGGTAAGACATGTTTCAAGTCTAAGTAGCAATTTAATTTCAGTGGGACAACTAGGTGATGAGGGTTGTGTAGTTACTTTTAATGATAAAAATTAGAAGGTTTCCAAAGGTTTCCTTACAGTAGAAAAAAGGTTTAAAAGTAGGTTCCTTATATCTTTGTATAGGTCATTTTGTTCCTTCTATTTTAATTGGTTCCGTAAAAATTGAATGTTCATGAATAGTTGTTGTAGTTGCACATATAGAATTAATAGTTATTGTAAATTCTAATACAATACTATGGCACAAAAAACCTAAGTAGATGAGTTAGAAAGGTATGAAATTAATTCATTCAAAGAAAAATTTACCAAGTATAAAATGTGTCAATATAAATTTCTATGAAATTTTTGTACTTGAAAAATAAAAGAGAGTGAGTTTTGTGAAGATTGGGAAGGAAAATAAAAATGAGAAACTAGAGATTATACATAAAGATGTATGGGTGCGAGATTAGGTATCTTCCCTTAGGGAATCTCATTATTATGTTACATTCATTGATCATGCAACTAAAACATTACGAGTTTTTTTTCCTTAGATAAAAATTTGATGTATTTCAAACTTTTAACAAATGGAAATGTTTGGTTGAAAATGAGACTAGTAAAAGGTTAAAATCTCTTAGACCTGGTAATGGCAGTAAGTACTACAACAATAAATTTGAAGAATATTGCTCCACTAATGAATCTCATTAATATTAGAAAAAAAAAAGATGATGGAAGAGTCGATGCAAATCCTAACAAGATATTTCTCATGAAGCACTTATTTAATATTAAGATGGTAGAAGGTGGATCTGTTGTAGATCATTTAAATGAGTTTAATATGGTTACTAGTCAATTATCTTCTAGGAATGTTAATTTTGATGAAGAAATTATGGCTTTCTTGATTGTTTCTTCTTTTTTGAAAAGTTTTAATGCCTTGGTCATGGTTGTGAGTAATTCTATTTCTGGGTCTAATACCCTAAAATTTGATGATCTGATTGGTGTTATTTTGAGTGGGGAAACTCATAGGAAAGGCTTAGGCAGATCTATATCAGGAATTATTTTGAATGCCCAAATAAAATATAGAATGATTAAGAGAGGAAATAATTATGAAAATCAAGGGAAATAAAGAGGAAAATCAAAGGGGAAGAGATCTTAACCAAGAGGACCAAAATATTGCTACTACACAAGAAGAAATATTGTTAGAATTGAAAGAACAATGAAAGTGAAAAACAAGAATGGAAGTAGGAGATAAATGTGGTAAGTAATAAATCTGAAAATGATGCTTTGCTTCTTTCTTTAGAAAGTGTTGATGATTCATGAGTTTTAGATACAGGGGCTTCATTTCATGGTACTCCCCATAGAGGTTATTTCCTACATTATGTATAAGGGGATTTTTGGTTTGTTTATTTGGGATATAATGAACCCTATTAGATTGTAGGAAAGGGATAAATTAAGATTAAGTTGAATAAACAACTACATTTGGACCTGAATTGTGATGGCCACCTATCACCCAAGGGACAGTACTACAAATTAGCTCTTATCGAATGGGCATCATAATTTTTTTTGTCATAAATTGCAACGAAAAGGTTGTACTTCACAATCACAATTAATAAATCTATTATAACTAAAAACAAGGCAAGGAAAAGAGTTCATCTTCATGTCATCCCAATTGCAATAGGAGACCATCATAATTATGATGACATAGGATTTTAGTCTACCATCACAATTATGATGGATGTGTGAAAACCATTCTATAGAAGTGATGACTATCCATCAGAAATGTGTTTTGCAAGGGTGATAGGCATGCGATAGCTATGCTGTGATAGCTATCCATTAGAACAAGTCATTGCAATTATGACGAGAAGCTGAAATATAAAAAAAAATCTTGTGCAATGTAACT